>SMOI01000070.1:70676-126458 GCA_008000375.1 Poteriospumella lacustris
TCAGTGATTGTTTCGGCACAGGAGCCGGAAAAGTGCCAATATCACATGGTCATGAAGAGCTATCACGGTTGCCCAACGGTAAGTACCGGTCGATACTGTGTGGTGCTGATCGCTTTTCGCTAATCGTGTCGTGTCCATGCTTGCAGGAGTGCCCAATTACATCGAACGGCCTGTGTAACTCTCACGGACATTGCGCCTACGACTCCAAAGCGAAGCAGTCATACTGCTTCTGCAATGACGGCTGGTATGGCAGTGCGTGTGACAGCACCAACTCTGGCGAGTCCTCCTACGATGGCTTTTCAGTTCAGCTGGGCTTGTTGATCACGCTGTTGGTGGTGGCGTTGGCTTTGACGGGCGGCATGATCTATCTGTCGTTGAAGATCGGAGAGTTCCGCAAGCAGCAGATCGAAAGCCATTACAAGTCTCTGCCCGGCGGAGAGAATGAAATGGTGGAGACTGTCAGCTTCCGTTAATTCTTCCGCACCACATGTGCCGAACAGGTTCAAGTCGAACACACACGTTCTACGTGAGGGCAGACCTCTCTATCACAGTGTGTTCGCCATATTTATTTGTATTTTAGTTCTTATAGGTTCAAATGTAAAAAGTTTGTTAATTTTGGCCAGTCGATCAATCGTCTTTAAGGAGTTGGATCTTTAGTTGATATTTTTAGGTCTTGATGCGGGTCAACTTGACGATTGCCTTGCTGGGAGAATCCCTGGCTTTCTATCTACAATGGCTGCCAAGGTTGACGCACGCACCTAGACCTATCAGCACTATTCATCGGAAGCCATAGCGACGGCAAGACAAAGGAACTACCACACCTAAAGA
The DNA here is from genome assembly GCA_008000375.1 of Poteriospumella lacustris. Lineage (NCBI taxonomy): Eukaryota > Chrysophyceae > Chromulinales > Dinobryaceae > Poteriospumella > Poteriospumella lacustris. The sequence goes on from SMOI01000070.1 coordinate 71,505, forward strand.
TCGATCGAATTTTCATCCATACTTACAAGTTACATTTGAACCTAAAAAGAACTAACAAAACAAACAATTGACCACAACTAGCGAACACACTGTGATAGAGAGGTCTGCCCTCACGTAGAACGTGTGTGTTCGACTTGAACCTGTTCGGCACATGTGGTGCGGAAGAATTAACGGAAGCTGACAGTCTCCACCATTTCATTCTCTCCGCCGGGCAGAGACTTGTAATGGCTTTCGATCTGCTGCTTGCGGAACTCTCCGATCTTCAACGACAGATAGATCATGCCGCCCGTCAAAGCCAACGCCACCACCAACAGCGTGATCAACAAGCCCAGCTGAACTGAAAAGCCATCGTAGGAGGACTCGCCAGAGTTGGTGCTGTCACACGCACTGCCATACCAGCCGTCATTGCAGAAGCAGTATGACTGCTTCGCTTTGGAGTCGTAGGCGCAATGTCCGTGAGAGTTACACAGGCCGTTCGATGTAATTGGGCACTCCTGCAAGCATGGACACGACACGATTAGCGAAAAGCGATCAGCACCACACAGTATCGACCGGTACTTACCGTTGGGCAACCGTGATAGCTCTTCATGACCATGTGATATTGGCACTTTTCCGGCTCCTGTGCCGAAACAATCACTGATGGCGTGTTGGCGCAGAGAACATCAATGGTGGCTGATCGGGGAGTGGTGTCACAGTTTTCACCAGTGGGGTAGGTGACAGAGACGCCCTTGGACGGATCCTTGACATCCAACACGTTGTACGTCAGCTCGTTGGATTTGGAATCGTAGTGTCCGACGATGTGGCAAGCCTTGTTGCCATCGCCATAGTTTGCATATTGAAGCACGGCCGCATTCATTCCGACTGCCTTGCACTCTTCGGGCAACGCCGCCGAGGGAACATTCGCACAAAAGTTCCACGCATAATGGAACGACGGCTCCGTCTCCGGTGTGCACGGAATGTCTCCGTCGGTAATTTTGTAGGCATCAGTGCTTCCCGGAGGTTTGATCAAAGGTCGCAAGTCGTAATGGCCACCTGAAACACGGACAAGGAACAGAGAAAACACATCAGGGCCACTGAACTGGTATGAGAAGGACGTTGCTAATACTTACCGGTCTTGCTGTTCCAAGTGCACTGCACATCGCACCAACGAGACGAAGCGAAAATAGCAACAAAATGGGATTCATAATTGGAATGAGTCAAACATGATCATATCGCATGACGACATACCGATGGAGCTGCGTGCGACAAGGTCAGACTTCCCAACAGGATGGCGGCACTGAGAGCTTTCTGCATGATCGTCACCGCACAAACAATGGAAAGCTAAAACAAAGAATGATTTCACCCAGGAAGCGAATAGAATTCAGTCGAAGTTCCTGGAAGAATAACTATTCGTTCATGGTCTAGTCCAACAGCCAGCGGCAGAGCACATGAACACGAACAAGTTCATCAGTGCAGGCTCCAACTGATAGATGACGACACAGCACACAAGGTGCAGAAACAGCACACACTCGTCACCTATACTTTCCAGACTGAAACAAAAGTACCCAGGCCATAATAGTGATGGTGCATCATCATCATCGTCTGTGTGTATGTGGCATGTGTGAGTTATTGCTTTACCACGTTAGTAACGATTTTGTGAGTTATTGCTTTACCACAAACATTTCCAAGTTGCGATGTTCGCGATTACACTTCTGTTGTGGTCTCAACCTTAAGCTTCAAGTTAGCTTACAATAGTTTGACACTGAATAACGCAATCGCCCACCTGGTCACCATCTCGTGGAGGAAAATCACACAACAACGGACGTAGTGATTCGTTCAGTTGATGGATCGTTCCGTCAAACTGCGACAATTGAGAGAACTAAGTCAATCAGAGACAGCATGTCAAGAGGTGGCTCACTCATTGGCCAAGTGTGCCTTGGCGTTCGGAATATCAATAGATCGTCCTTCGCGCCCTGCTGTTGCGAAGTCTGCTGCACAACGTGAAGGGTGCTGAATGGGATGCGCTCTATGGCAGTAGCGGCGTTGGTAGCGAAGACGAAGGCAACGCCAAATCTACCGAGACTCGACGTTAAGCTGTTGAAGCTTGCCAGTCTACCTCTGGGTCCCACCGTGATAGACGATGTTGGCGTTCGTACACGGCGAGAACGAAGACATCGACCCCAACTGCGACTGACTGAACTGCTCCAGATCACGACAAATGTTAGGGCATCTCAGCTAACCAGTAGAAGAACAAACACTAACAAGTTTAATCGTGGTCTCATAACACCAACAAGAACGCGAACCAAGATGCTTTGAGCAAGTGATATGTTCCCAAACAATTGTACACATAAAAAATCTAGCAACTCTTATTGTCGTGCCGACAACTTGGATAGAGTACTTCTGAAAGCGAAAGGTGAAACACAGGCTGCATTGCGAAGAATTATAACTGCGCCCCCGAATAGAATTGATCCATTCAACTAATTCGCCAATCACTTCGCGATGAGGAATTTTTTTCACTGGATTGGGAAATCGAATATGAATGTGCTCCACATCGTCATTGTAAATCGACACATATCTCTGCCCCTCATTTGCTGCTCCGGGCCAAACTCACACGAGATTCATATCCGTTAAGAGCACTGTACGACGATTCAGGTAGAGAATTCATAGCTCATGTGTACCCATGACAGCAACGGCGGGTACGCTATGTGTCCATGAGATGCTAATTAAAAAAGGTGATCGTGCGATAAGGATGCACAACTTGTAAGGATGCAGTTGCCATTGGGGATGGGGGGGGGGCAGATACGATAGATGAAATGTTGTGGGCAGGATATAATGAAAGACTGTTCATGCACCACCACTTTCAACACCGACACATCACAACAACGAACCATGCACGGCTTTCTCTCTAGATCAGATCTGCCCATGCCTGCTACAGTGTTTGTCCTATCTCCCTGATCACCAAACAGTCACTGATATCCTTCCGATCCAATCACATGAACCCTTCTCATCATGTCTTCATTTCCAAAACTGTGCCATGAAAGTTGTATTTCGATTCACCGATTTTGGAAGTGGACACTTGTTTTCTGGTGCTAGAGCATGAGCAGCGAGCAGCAAGGACAAAAAAACAAAATCGAAACGCCTTTTGTCGTAGGCCGGACACTGTGCCAACCGGCCTGCTGCGGACCACATCCACAAAAACCACAGGCAGCGCCTTGCCAGCGAAAGGACTGTCCTCTGCTATTGTGCTCGAATTATCGACTCTTTTGATGTATCACGACTTGTTCGCGGATCATTCATATAGTTTGATTCATAGACCAACATTTAAGGAAAATGCCAGCTGGTAAGGCAAACATTCCTCTCGTCGTTGCCGCTGTTTGTTTGCTTCAGCGGCAACTTTTTCCGATGAAATATTATTTATCCAATTTTATTTTATTCAATCGTTGCGACTTGTAGACAAAGGAACCAAGCCTGTTGCCAAGGCCGCCAAGGCCGCTGGTGCTTTGAAGAAGGGATCTGGCCGCAAGGCCACCCGCGTGCACACCAAGGTGCACTTCTACAAGCCCAAGACCTTGAAGCTTGCTCGCAAGCCCAAGGTTTTGGCTCGTGCCAGCAAGAGCGTTGAGGGCAACAAGTCTTTCGACGTCATCAAGTTCCCTCTTACCACTGAGTCTGCCATGAAGAAGATTGAGGACCACAACACCCTTGTCTTCATTGTCAACGTGACTGCCAACAAGACTCAGATCAAGGTGTGGTGTTATAAGGGTAACACACTAGAAAAGCTTGGGATCTAAGTGACCTATTCACTGGGATCTACAAGGCTGGTAACGTTAGTGTCCGAAAAGGCGCACTAACAATACCTTCAGGTCCGAAAAGGAACACTGAAGTAATAACCAGACGAGAAGAAATAGAGGATAGGTTAATTAGATGTGTTTACACATCAGGTGATGGAAGAACCATCAACCACAACGAACCCACAGACGGAGGCCGGAGAGGAACGTGTGGTGATGGTAACTAAGAAACTATAAGCTAAATATAGAGGTAGTCGGCATTTAGCGTCAATACCTTCTCTCCACAAAGAAAGAGTGAAAGGATGTATTGAATAAGTGTAAACAGGGTAGTAGACAAAGAGACAGGTAGAGAGGGGCAGTGTAAGGCAGAGAGCGCACACAGATAGTGGGAAACAGGAAATCTGGGAGAAAATCGAAATTTTGGGAAAATAGAAATCTAGGGAACGCTTGAATCTGGGTGAGCTGGAAAATCTGGGTTTTCGTATGTCTGGGGTGGCTGGGTGGGGCTGGGTGCACCTGGGGAGAGCGCTGCGACACTGTGTCGCGCGATAGGTGAAGTTTCAAGATTTCGCGCGCGCGAGAAGCAAAATGACAGCAGATGACATAATAAATAGAAATAAATCACAATTCAATTAAATATTGAATTTTTCTAAAAGTCAAGAAGACGTCAAGGTAGCCCTAAGTACCAAACCGAACATGCTGAACAAGATGAACAAGAGAATGGAGAATGTTGCAAATGGCAAAATGCAGAAAGTCCAAAACAATTTAACCGAGGGACCAGATAAGGTGATATCTGATGAAACATCATTCGAGCAGAGGAGAAAACAACTGATAGCGCAGTGGAAGCATGTGCAGCAGCCGAAAAGCGCGACCGATAGCAATTGCTTGATAGTGTCACTGCTGAATTGTGTCGAGACCGATGAGGAGCGCAACATATTGTTGGGGATGGAACGGGGAGCCAAGGTGGAGTACACGAAGAGCAACGCGTACAGCGCATTCCATCAATGGTGCGACCAAAGACAGTCGGAGGGGCTGGCAGCAGTGCCAGCGGAACCAGAGAAACCGAAGACGGCAAAGGGAAAGTTGCTGAGCAAGGAAGAAGAAAAGATGATGGAGGAGTGGGAAGCATTGGTGAGCGCTCGGGAGGAGAAAATCGAGAAGATCAAGAACGAGCGGTACACCGCAGAGGGGGTGTATGCGTGGTTGGAACATTTGAAGGGTCTCGGGAAGATCCAAAATTTTATATGGAGGAGAGCGCATGCCTTTGACGGTCACTTCAGTGAGTGGTTCAGCGCGCGTCTGCAAAAACATGGAGTCGGGAAAAAGTATGTTGTATTCGGGTACCATGGAAAGGGCCAAGGGAAAGATGATATCTCTACCCGGCTGTTGGGTCTGGCAGCGAGAAAGAGAGGACGAGAGGAAGATGAAGATGTCCGGGAGGAGCCCAAGCAGAAGCGACCGCGTAAGAAGAACAGTATCGCGGATGCGTACAAAAAGCGCACATCGCCCCAGCAGAGAACCCATGCACAAAAACGAGATTTGTTCCAGCAGTTGATCGATAATTGGGCCACGAGAAAGATTGGGCCCCCGCCCGTCGATGTCCTGATGGGAGCTGATGATGTGGCGGTATCAGCACGAGCATGGGAGCTGACCCACATGGGCGCAGCGGGGGAAAAGTGCACTGCGCTAGCCTGGCGATTGGCAAATGGTCGAAGCTTGCGATCTTGCCAGGAAGAAGAATGTTATCACAAGGCTGGCCTTATTCGCGAGGCTGCTGAGAGTCTGCGTGCCAATATGCACGCGCGAGACGAAACGCAGGGGAATGATGGTGAAGTGGCGGAGAAGTCAGCCTTCGTTTGGGGACAACCATTGAGGTTTGGAGGAATCTCGGCAAGGCAGCTAGAGGTCATGTTGCTGCTGGAGGAGAAGTCTGCAGAGCAGCTGTTGAAGCGTGGGGAAGTGTCGGCCGAGGAGCTGTTGGAGCTTGAAGGAATATCGGCAGAGGCCAGACGAGCCACGGTACTGCACGCCCAGCGGATGAACGATATGAAGATCAGTCGGGCAGGAGGTATCGTGACACGACATGGGATCGCGGCACGGGTCGTCGAAGGAGGTGACATCGTGTTAATGGACCCGGGACTGCGCCAGGTTCATGTGATGAGCCGGGAAGATGTGGTCAAGAGTTGCGAAGAGTTCTTCTGCTGTGCCGTATACTACTGGGCGGTATACGAAGTGTCGATTGAGGTCGCGTAGGAGGCATTGTAAGAGCCTTAAGTACCTCATGTCGTATTACCCCGACCAGGGTGACCTTGGTCGGGGTAAAATGTGTCGGAGTTGGGAAGTCAAGTAGTGTGCAGAGTGTGGGGAACGTGTGCGGGATGTCGATTGAGCATCCTTAGCAACAAGCGTTCCTCACGCTAGGCCACGAAAGATCAACAACAAAGCACACCGAAGACGAGTCAGGAAGCCTGGTTGTGTGCGGAGTGTGTTGAACGTGTGCGGGATGTCGATTGAGCATCCTTAGCAACCAGCGTGCGACATACAAGGCCATGACACGGTGAACCGACAACGAGATGAAGATGGTGGCAACAAGAAGATCAATATGGGGACCGTACTAGGTCCATGCAAGCACCGGAGGGACGCAGACGCATCACAACCGTGGTGATGGAGGTGCGTTCAAGTCTTGAGCATTGCAAACTGCGTCAAGAGACGCTGGCGATGTTGGGCGGGAAGAACATCGGGATGTTGGCAACATATGTCAGGGGAAAGGATAACCTCAGACAGGGAAGGGGTGAAGGTCGAGGACAATCGATGGGAGCCATAATGCTCAACGAAATCGTTGGCCACGTGGAATGTTTCGTCAAAGAGGGGACAGAACGCTTGGATCTTGGTGTGCGTTCTGTTGGACCACGCAACGTACTGATATTGCAGCAAGTACGTTGTGTGATGGAGCGCTGGTAACGACAACGTTTTGTACCATTCATGGCCGTATGAGCGGAGATCAACGAAGACCGTGTCACCCGGTGCTACTGCCGTAATGCGCATTCGCTTCAAGGCAGCCAGTCGTGGCTTGGTTTGCGCAGCAGGATAGAGCAAGAGAGCAAGCTCCGGACGAGCGCGGCAAAAGTCTTCGAATGGTAGCGTCGACGCAATGTCTGGGGAATACGGGACCCACAAGGACGAAGAGTCTGCGTAAGTCACGAAAAAATCCATTGAAGATCGGAGAGAAGGATCACCGGCATAAGCAGAAATGGAAAAGATCTCGAACTGGTCATGGTCTATCTGCGCCAGTCGGTACGCCTGGTCTTCCGAACCATGGAAGAGCTTAAGGCGCGAGACATGGAACGTCGATATAGAACCGTCCACGAGATGCCGACATTGCACGTCATTCTTCGAATGCGAGACAACAGCAAACGGGCCAGAATATCGTGGGTCCAGTTTGGAGGGCAAACGCTCGTGCGGGGCAAGTCGTTGAAACAACACAAGATCCCCTGGTTGAAAAGTGTTGTGGGTATCCGGAGAGGGATTACGAGATGTGCGTTCAGAGATCAAGGCACGCTGAAAGTCATGCGAGATCGATCGAACAAGCGCAAGATTCTCATCCAAGAGACGCACGTAAGCCGAAGCACGTTCGGAAGGAGTCCACGTTTCAGGCATTCGGAAGTACGTTGCATCTTGAGATCCGAAGTGCGCATGAAAAGGCACGACACCCGTCTCGGACGAATCGAAATTGTTCACAAAAAACTGTACCAAAGGCAAGATGGTTGGGGAAGACCATTGGTCCTTCACGCGCTCATCGAAAACAATCGCTTTGAGGTGGCGGAGGATAAGGGCATTGTGACTCTCGACACCGTTCGATTCATGTCTAGCAACGAGGCTAAACCGATGCAAGACGCCAAGGTACTTGTGCAGGTGCGCAACAACATGATTGGTGAACTCAGATCCAGGATCGGAGATGAGACAATCAAAAAGACCATATGTTGCAAAGAACTGAAGCAAACAGTTAGCAACAGTCTCTGCATCGTGTCTGGAGGAAGCATAAAGTGCGCACAACTTGGAGTCATGCACCACCACCACAAGGAGGTACTGATTGCCAAACTTGTCAGGCGGTGTGATAGTGAGAGTATCAACACCCACTGTTGCACGATGGTGCAACGGCTTGAGGTGACGCACCAGAGGTTGTAGGGTGTCCGTCATACCAAGGCGGTCCTTCTGGCAAACAGGGCATTGGCTGACAAACGTTTGAACATATCTGTACGGTATACGATGGCCCGGAAAATGATCGCAAAGGAGTTTATATGTCCTGCGCGAGCCATGATGACCCGCACGACCACCATGCACAACCGAAAGAAGGTCATCAGGGGAAGGTGTCGTGGGAAGTGACTCCAAGGGATCAACGGTGGGGAGGTCAACGAACAGGGGTGTAGAGGAACCGCTGTCGTTGATCGCCGGAAGAGGATCATCAACCGTATGATAAAAAGGTACGGAGGAGTAGTCTGCATCATCCAAAGACGGATCCCAATGTACGGACTTGGAAGTGTTGGACTTGTCGGCGATTGCTGGTGGTATGAAAGAATCAACTGCAATTCGCGAGGGATCAAGTGATGAACCATCCAGAGGGGACAGAAACAAGGATGGAGGTGCACGAATCTCCGATATCGAATGGGAGACATCTAGGAAATCATCAGCTTCAAGAAGTGGAGACGCACTGAGAAGCGGGTCAAAGAGATCCGTGAGGAACGTGTCATCCATGTCAACATGAGCGAGAGAATGTGACACCGGCACCAGAGCACCAGGGGACGGATCATGCATTCGCGAGAAATAGTCAGCCAAGAGGTTCTGCTTGCCGGGAATGTGGCGGAGCTTGAAAATGAAAGACTGGAGAAAGATGCGCCATCGCATAATCTTCGGAACTACGGAGGCTTCGATCCACAGGAGGTTATTATGGTCCGTTTCCAGTACGAACGGTTTGCCCCGCAGTTGAAACGAGAGCTTCATGACCGCGTAGAAGATGGCGAAAGCTTCTTGTTCAATAGTAGTCCATCGTGATGCTTGGGCGGAGAATTTGTGAGACACAAAGGCGATTGGTTGATATATCGGATCATCAGAGTCAGGCGACACGAAGAGCTGGAAGAGTACAGCACCAACTCCAAGAAGCGACGCGTCAGTGCGCAGGATCCATTCGAGGGAATAGTCCGGGAGGTATAGCGTGTGTGCTTCCAGGAGAGCCGACTTCAAGCCTTCAAAGACCTTGGGGTAGTCTTGCGACCAACGATCGGGGTGTTTCCAATCGAATTCTTGCCTCGTCATGTCATGCAACGGGGCAGTGAGGGATGCAAAGTGAGGGACGAAGGAACGAAAGAAGATCGCCGCACCAAGGAACTGTTGCATTTTCTTGAGGGTCGTGGGGAACGGGATTGAAGTGATCGAATCCTTGCGTTCCTTATCAAGCTCGTAGCGCCGATGGCGAACGATGTATCCAAAGAACTTGGCTTGGTCAAAACCCAACCATGACTTGGAGAACTTGAGGAAAACATTGCGTTCAATGCAACGATCAAGAATCAGTTCAAGCTTGCGATATGCGTCTTCGTAGTCATGAGCCAAGACAAGAAGATTGTCGAAGATTGAAATAGTCCAGTCGGAGAAATCGGCAAACAACTCGCGAGCCGCATTCTGGAGTATACCAGAAGCGGGGCCCACACCTTCAGGCATGAACTTGGGTCTGAAGAGTCCCCATGGGGTCTGGACAGACAGAAGCGAAGAAGTTTTGTCAGCCAATCGGAACTGGTGGAAAGAGTTCACCCAATCAAGATCGACGAAGACAGTGAAGTTTAACATCTTCTCCAGTTCTTGCTGCACATTGGGTATGGGGACTTGAGGAATAACAACGTACTTGTTAACCTCGACATAGTCACCGCAGATCCGAATAAAAGGCGAGGTGGCCTTTGGTGCAATAACAAGACAAGAGGCAATGGGCGAATCGGATGGAGCATAGAAATATTGACGAAGACGATTGAATTCCACTTTGGCAGATTCAAAGATCTTCGGATTGATTGATCTAGCACGTGGCTTGAGCGACGTGGGCATACCCTCCTTCCACTGGAGTTCAATTGGAGGGGCTTTGATACCTCGCCAATTCTGAGGGACGAAGACTCGTACACCCTTAGTGTGGAGCAAATCCAAAAGTGGGGTGGATGCAAGAAATTCAGGATGAACATGAGAGGGAATAAGAGAAAGATACTCTTGCACGGCCGCTTCATGAGACATTTCCATGAATGACAAGGCATAAGAAAAATTGCACGGCAAAGGGGTATCAATGTCCTCAGGAGCATCATCCAAATGAGGAGTGGTCCAGGGATCAGTGGTGGGTAAACGATGAGAAGGGATAGAAGACAACGCATGCGATGGGACCGAATCAATGGCATCCGATAGCATGGAAAAGAAAAGAGAGCCGAAGCTGAAAAGAATGTCAGGGAGACCGATGATGAGATCATTATCAGTCATGGGGAAAATGAAGAAACGAGTCGTGGCGGAATGAGAAACATCCGACGAGTCAAGAAAAGAAACTGGAAGGGAAGCAACCGATGAAATTTTTATGTTTGTTTTATTATCTGCAAGCGTCACGCAGGTATCGACGGAAGAAACAAATGGGGAAAGAATATTTTTGTGGTTTTTGAAGAATGTTTGCGACATATAACTGCCATGAAGAGCACCTGTGTCGAAAAGAGCACGGGGAAAGGGCAGGCAGTGAGTGTCTGAAAGAATAATATGACCCGAACGATACACAGCAGTGAGGAGAGAAGCAGTGGGGAACGTTGAGTAAAACAAATTTTGCAAGGCATGAGAGGGGTTGGAAAAACAAGAAAAGACATCGATATATGTGGAAGTGTTTTTTATGGGGTTTTGGGACGTTAGTTGATTAAGCGAAGCAGGGAGTCAAGAAGACTGGTGTGAAGGGGATTGGGGACGTTTCCATGGAGGAGTGTTCGGATGCTGCGAAGTACCTGGGGGCGTTGCAGCACGAGGCTTGCGCTTGTCGGTCGCTGGGTAACGCGTATCTGAAGAACGACGATGTCCGTAGCCATGAATGGTTGAATGCGCAGACGTCGAAGGGGATGACGCACGTCCAGAACTGCCCGTGAGCTTGCGCTGAGGCAGTGTAGGAGGGCGCGGAGATTGCGACCCACGAAACGGCGTGTGAGCGTTGTCAGACGAACGAATTGGAGTGTTCGAGGGAATAGCATTGAGGCTACCCGGATCATCAACGAAATCATCATCCTGGGAACGCGCGTCCGCCAAAGAGAGTTGGGAATCAGCCGCAGCGGGGACGAAGGCCGTTTCCGCGGTGTCAGCATACATGTTGCCGTCATCAAGAGTATCTTCCTGCTCGGGGTATACCATGTCTTCCGGGTAGGGTTCTGGGTCTGAATCATCCTCAGAGTTGGAACTGTCCTCGGAAAGGAGTGTTGGAGCAGGCATGATGGCATTCACATGCTGAGTGCGATGTCGAGGCCTTGCCGTGTTGGTACCACCATGATATGCAGTACCTCCGAAGAATTGTTCGAAAGTGCGACAATCACGATACACATTGAAGTGCTGGTTGACATATTGACCGAACGCGGAAAGGTATCGATGAAAATTGGTAATCGACTGGGAGTTCGAGGCCATAGACGTTGAGCCGGGGCCACGAGCATTGACGTTATCCTGCAGGTATGCAGTGTGTAGACGCCAACCGTATTCAAAAGGGATTTTCGAAAGAAAAACCTTCAGAATACCCAAGTCTTTGGTGGAAAGCTTTGGAATCAAATCAGCAGGCAAGAGGCCCGTGATGAGGTCATAAGCCATGGTGAATTCACGTATGTACGTGAGAAGCGCTGAGTAGAAAGGACGATAGTCACGCGAAGAAGGGCGATACTTGGAATCATCCAACTTGAAGCGCACAGATCGATCGAGCCGATTGATCACCTCGTAGGGCGTGCTGGGTGCCATTTCAAACTGAAGAAGTTGGAAGACTTGATCCGCATCGAGGGCTTGAAACGTGGCATAGTTGAGACGTGGATGTCTCGCCATGATTTCACGCACGATCGCTGGACGAATCAGGGAAGGCACTTGCAAGGGAATACGATAGCGATACTGGTAGTCAATCACATCCGTAACGAACTTGATGATTGCGTTGACCGAAAGGCTCGTAAGTTCAATGTCGTGTCTCGGAGGGTGTAACACAACTTGGGTGGGAGTGTTGGCACTCAGGTCAGTAGAACCACGCACTGCTCGAGTGGTTTGAGAGAGTCGACGATTCCCGGCGGTCAGACCAGAAACCAAGCCAGCAAAGTGATTAGCTGCTGCATTCGGGAGAGCAGGAGCAGATGACGGAGGCGGGGCAGTTTGACTCGCTTGCGCGGTAGGAGCAGCGGAAGCGACCGGGGCAACCTGGGGTACTGGAGGCACTTGAGCCGCAGGAGCCGCAGGAGCCGCAGGAGCTGCTTGAGTGACTTGGACAGCACGACCAGCTGGAGTAGCTGGAGCAAGGGGTGTGGCCTGAGCAGTTTGGAAAGCAGCCGTGTCATCCTGTTCCCATTGCAAGGGAATGGCAGAGAGCTGGGATGTGCGACGTACTAACGGAATCCGAACATTGGGGGTATCCAGGAACAGATGCGCCCCAGCTCCTAACTCTTCAAAAGTATACTCATGAGGAGAAGAAGTGTGGATTACCGAAGGTGATTGATCTCTAGGAGAGCGGGCAGGTACTGATGTCACAGCTATGGTCGCTGGATCAGGTGCAGGAGCCGGAGGCGCAGCGGGCACAGAAACTGTGACAGCTGGCACTGGCACTGGTGCAACAGAAAGACGTTGATTAACCGCGTCTGTCAAGTGCTGGACCGCCACCAGGAGTCCTTCGAGGAGCTGGCGATTCTGACCGGCTGTGGTCTGAGAAGTATTTCCCTGCAGCTGAGGAAAGGCCAAGGCCCCACGATCGAGCTGGAGGGAGTCATCCACAGACTCAGCAGGCTGACGTTGAGAAGACATTGAAATGAAGTTTTGGTTACCGAAAAACGGTAGTGATCACTGTGGTGTTATAAGGGTAACACACTAGAAAAGCTTGGGATCTAAGTGACCTATTCACTGGGATCTACAAGGCTGGTAACGTTAGTGTCCGAAAAGGCGCACTAACAATACCTTCAGGTCCGAAAAGGAACACTGAAGTAATAACCAGACGAGAAGAAATAGAGGATAGGTTAATTAGATGTGTTTACACATCAGGTGATGGAAGAACCATCAACCACAACGAACCCACAGACGGAGGCCGGAGAGGAACGTGTGGTGATGGTAACTAAGAAACTATAAGCTAAATATAGAGGTAGTCGGCATTTAGCGTCAAAGGCTGCCGTCCAAAACTTGTACGATATCAAGGTCCAAAAGGTCAACACCCTCATCAGGTAATTGACATCGCTTCTATATCTGTGGTTTTGTATAGTTCATCATTGTTCTTACTTTCTGTTTTGCTTTTGTTTCCTTTCAGACCTGATGGCCAAAAGAAGGCTTACGTTAAGCTCACCTCCGACTTCGAAGCCGCCGATGTCGCCAACCGGCTCGCTATCATCTAAAAGTGTAAAATAATATGTGGTCTATATATCAAGCTTTTCAAAATTGTTTTATTGAGTCTGTCTTTACTGCTTAGCCCGTTCTCGCTTGTGCTTTCTTTGACTTGTGCTGACTTGAAAGTTCATGATCATTTTCTTCGATTCACAGCAGTGTTTTGAGAGATACTCGTTTGTTGATTTTCGAATGACACCACAAAAAGACCATCGTTCGGGATCAGATCGAAGACACTAGTCTGAGGAATGAAGCTCTTCAGTGAAGAGGCCATTGTCGAGCCACTTCCTGCATATCGAGCCACTTGATTACAAAGCTGCCTGAGCCCCATCCATCATCACCGTTCAGTGGCGAATGTTGACGTGCGCTAATTACCGGTGATCCGCAATCTATCTGTGAAGTAACCTATCTTTTGGTGTGAGCAAAAATCGAATGAGAATTGAGAAACAAGTCAAGTCAGCTGTGTCAATTACTAAGCATATTAGATTCCGAAGGAAGACAAGAGAACTCAGAAACACAAACAAGTTAAGCTTGAAAAATAGACCACATTATTATTTTACATGTTTAGATGATCGCGAGCCGGTTGGCGACATCGGCGGCTTCGAAGTCGGAGGTGAGCTTAACGTAAGCCTTCTTTTGGCCATCAGGTCTGAAAGGAAACAAAAGCAAAACAGAAAGTAAGAACAATGATGAACTATACAAAACCACAAAACCACAGATATAGAAGCGATGTCAATTACCTGATGAGGGTGTTGACCTTTTGGACCTTGATATCGTACAAGTTTTGGACGGCAGCCTTGATCTGAGTCTTGTTGGCAGTCACGTTGACAATGAAGACAAGGGTGTTGTGGTCCTCAATCTTCTTCATGGCAGACTCAGTGGTAAGAGGGAACTTGATGACGTCGAAAGACTTGTTGCCCTCAACGCTCTTGCTGGCACGAGCCAAAACCTTGGGCTTGCGAGCAAGCTTCAAGGTCTTGGGCTTGTAGAAGTGCACCTTGGTGTGCACGCGGGTGGCCTTGCGGCCAGATCCCTTCTTCAAAGCACCAGCGGCCTTGGCGGCCTTGGCAACAGGCTTGGTTCCTTTGTCTACAAGTCGCAACGATTGAATAAAATAAAATTGGATAAATAATATTTCATCGGAAAAAGTTGCCGCTGAAGCAAACAAACAGCGGCAACGACGAGAGGAATGTTTGCCTTACCAGCTGGCATTTTCCTTAAATGTTGGTCTATGAATCAAACTATATGAATGATCCGCGAACAAGTCGTGATACATCAAAAGAGTCGATAATTCGAGCACAATAGCAGAGGACAGTCCTTTCGCTGGCAAGGCGCTGCCTGTGGTTTTTGTGGATGTGGTCCGCAGCAGGCCGGCACAGATGCTGCTGTCGGTGTCCGGCCTGCCGACAAACGACAAAAGGCGTTTCACGTCAAGGAGGCGTTTTACAAAAGTGAGAGAGACATGATGATGCCTCGCATCACTCTCGCATCATCACCAAGCTTTGTTATCGATGACTTCCTCCGTTGGAAATTAGTAACCACCACAACAGCCAAAGCCACAACTGGACAAGTGGCCTTCATCCTTACCCAGATTTTTATTTTTATTCACAGAGTATTCACGCCAGGTTCAAGAGCTTCTGCTGAATACCGGCGATGAGACAAGCTTCATTGAAGTCGTTGCTAAAGAAGGCGACGATGGAAAGATATCCTCTGGATGATTATGAAGAAGAAACAGATATCAATAATATGTCCACATCGGATCTTTTAGCTTCCCTCGGGATGTCAAGCAAATCAGTTCGTGGCTCTCGCGCAAATCTTGGTTTGATGTCACCGTCCGCAGGAATGGCTGTTCGAAGCCAAATGAAAGACCCAGAAATATCTGTAAGTTATTGGATGCGATTTGTGTCAAAATTAATGCTTACCACATGAATATCATTCAGGGGGTAATGGACTTGCAAGACCTCAGTATGGCCGAGATCCACCAAAAGTTCTCGGAAGTGTACGACGAAAACAATCTACTGCGCGTCAGTCTACAAGCCGAAATCAACATCAGAGAAAAGCTTGAAAGGAAAAACCGCGAGATCAGTGAAAAACTGGCCGAAGCCCGACAGGGCTTACAGGAGACTCGCACTGCCTTGATCAATCTGCAAGCTGTGACAGAAGATCTCATTCAACGGAAAGAAGAACGAGAAATGCAGCTTCAAAAAGTGGTTGGTATCAGTAAAACCTATGAACGTCGAATCGCAGAACTTGAAACGAATTCCGTTCGCAGTGAAGAAGTCGCCAAACTTCATTCAATCATCTCCAGTACGAAGTTGGCGGTGATGGAAAAGGAAGAAAGCATGCAACAACTCGAACAACAAATCATTCAACTACAACAAGCCGTACGTACCGCTCGCAATGATGTACAAGTCGCCACCGAAGAAAAGAAATACGTCGAAGTGAAGCTACAGCATGCGGGCGACAAAATCAATCAATTGGAATCAGCGTTGGAGAAGCAAAAGGATAAAATGGTCGACTTTCAAAAGGCGAACATGAATCTGGAAGCGACCATATCAACCTTACGTGACAAACTGTCCGATATGCAATTATCCAAAGTGAATCTGGAAACCATGAAAATGGGATTGGATTCATCGAATGCCAAGTCCAGAGAACGTATCGCTGAGCTGACGACGGCGAAGCAAGAATTGGACAACAAAGTCAGCGTCCTGACGCGTTCGAACATTGAATTGGAACACAAAGTACTGGAATTGCAAGCGACATTGGAATCGAAGCGTCTGACGGAATCCGTCGTGGGTACGATCGTAGATGCACGGGGTTCCGTCATGGCGGGTGGTGGCGGAGGTGCCTTGGAAGAGCGTATGTTGGCCCTCGAGAAGATGATGACGAGTCTACCGATGTTGTCACCCACCGCGGCGGGTCGATCCGGTGGCAATCTCAGTCGTACGCCCAGTCAACAACGGATCGCGTCCTCCACCCAACCGTCAACGTCTACGACACCCACGGCGACGGCGACGGCGGCCTCGCAACCTTCGCCTCGTACGACCAACGCGGTGCAACCTCCCGCCAATGCGAAAATCACGCGGCAACCCAGTTTACGTAAAACCTTGGCGCAGACGCATTCCAATAACACGTCGGCCCAGGAGAACGAAGTCATCTTATACGAGGACACCCCACAGGATGCCCCTCGGGATGCCCGTTTCGGCAGTGACACGTCGAGTGGTAGCATCTCACGCTCCAGCTCCCAACAAGACTTCGTACCCATTGTCATGCCACTGGGTGTACGCACCAAGACACAATCGATGGACGATGGTTCATCGTTACGTGTGAAAACCGACTCCCACGACGGTATCACTCGCAGTAAAACCCCGTCGATGGATGAGACCTCGGATCAAGACGTACGTCTGGCAGCCGAACGTACGGCACGCGCCATGTTACAGGGCCTTGGTGGTCCACCTGCGAGTTCTCCGTCATCGATCTTACGGAAAACGTTCAATGGCGACCCGAGCACACCCATGGCGGGTGCCCTCGCGGCGGCGACGACACCCAGTGGCACACGTGTCTCGTTCAGCTTGGACAACAACAGCGTACACGTCATCCCCAACAAAGAAAAGGAGAAACGTGGTACCACACCGCGGTCCTCGAGCCGTGAATCCGAACGGGATCGAGACCGCAAAGAACGTGAACGCGACCGAGAAGAACGAGAAAAGGAGAAACAGAAGCAACGGGACAAGGAGAAACGCGAACGAGAAGACCGAGAGCGGGAGAAGGAGAAAGAGAAGGAAAAAGAGAAGGAAAAAGAGAAGGAGAAAGAAAAGGAGAAAGAGCGAGAGCGCGAACGAGACCGGGAACGTGAGCGTCGTGAACGGGACGACAAAGACCGACGGGACCGTGAGGAGAAAGAACGTCGTGACCGAGAACGGGAGCGGGAACGAGAACAACAGCAGCGACAACAGAAAGAGCGTGACCAACAGCAGCAACAACAACAGCAACAAAAGGAGAAAGAAGAGCCGCAGCCCAAGCAGGCACCACCACCTCTGCAGCGGGAGAAATCGATGGAAAGTCGCAGTCGCAAAAGTTTGACGAAATCGTCGTCGTCGAAGAGTCTCGAGGGCGATGCGGTGGGTCAAGTGCGTACGATGAAGACGGAAATCAACAATCTGATCAGTCAACACCGCGATTACAAGAACAAGATCAAAGAATTCACCGACAAGTTCAAAGCGGAACACGGCGGCCAAGAGCCCTCGAAGGACGATCGCAAGACACTCGCCGGAGACATCTTCAAAAACTACGAAAAGGTACGTTCTGCGACATGCCTCTGCTTCTGCCTCTGCATCCGCTGGCGACACCTCCCATTGACACCATCTCTGTCTCTGTCTGTCCTTCCCCCCCTCCACCACCCGCTGTAACTGTGTTGTGTAGTTATCGAAGATGATCAAGAAGAAAATGAAAGAATTGGAGACGTTCCAAGCGGCGAACAACAACGTTGGAGTCTCGACGAAGCAAACGGGTCCTGGAACACCATCGACGAAGCTGCAGCCGTTTGAGAAATCAACGAAAAGTCCACGAACCGATGACGACGACGACGGCAGCGTGAGTTCCGATGACTCCGACGACTCTTGAACCGGTAGCCGGCGTTGAACGGTGTGGTGTGGTGTGGTGTGGTGTGGTGTGGTGTGGTGTGGTGTGGTGTGGTGTGGTGTGGTGTGGTGTGGCGTCACCATTTCGTATCATGATGGTTCTCTCACTGTCAGTGCTTCCCCCGTGGTCAACTGCCTCTGGTGCGTCGTTGCAAGAGGTCGTTTCCTCTTCCGCGGTGGTGTTTCGTGGTGTTCTCCGCGTCGTTCGGTATCGTTCTGCCTCCTTCGTCCTCCCACTTCACCCTCGCCCACCGTATTCTCTCATGTTGCTACGTCGCTCTCTCCTGTTCCGAGAGACATTCGCCATTCGTTTGTAGATACCCGCAGATCACCCCCCCCCCCCCCATTGCGTTTGCTCTCTATCCGACCGCGGCTGTTTTTCCACCACTCTGCCGCTGCCTATGCCTCGGCTCGTCGCTCCTTTGCAGTTTCTGCTCTTGCGTGGTACTGTACAGCGGTGACGTCTGTTGACTGCGTCTACCTGCTGCGGTGGGTCTTTCCCCCTTTCCCTCCCCTCCCCGCACTGGTCAGTGACGAAGCAGTCCCGTCTCCCCTCTCCATTGGCTGTTCTCAGGTGGCTCGCTGCCTGGCGCATCATCGTCACATCGCACCGTGGCGACACCTGTGGCATGGCAGCCAGTGCGGTGTACGCGGTCAGGCGCCTCGTTACCCAGCCCTCCCCTCTCTCTTTGTCTGTCTATCTGTCTCCCCTCCCCCGACTCTTCTGCATCGCTCTCGTTGATGTGCGCCAGGATTTCGTTTGAGGTTTCTTGCTTTTTGTTTGCCAATGGCGATGTGCTATGTTTCGTAAACCAGCGACCACTAGGGTCTCTGCCCACCACTCACCTTCTCCCTCCACCACCTCCTATTCATGCCCCTATTCCTCCTATCCCTTCTTCCTTTGTCACATCTGAACCAGTGACTTCGATGGGTATGACTTCTCTCTCCTCGGCTTTGACTGGTTTCTGTTGTGGCAGTTTTTGGTTTTGGCGTCAGTGTCGTTGCGCCTGTTTTTTGTTTTGTTTGTTTTTTTTGTTTGTTTTTGTTTTGTTTTCGTTGTTCCGTTCGTTACTGTTGTGTTGGTTTTCGTTTAGTCTGCTTACGTAACGTGACAGGTCTTGTTTGGTTTTTGTTTCATTAGTGTCTATGTGCGGGGTGTTGCGTTTCATGCTTTTCAGTTTGCTTTTATTTTCAACGGTAGGTGCTATTCACACGCAACGTCAGAGCCACGCATGTTCTGTATACTTCTTCCTTCGCTAAAGATATCACCTAGAACCCCCCCCCCCCGCCACACACACGTGATTTGATCGCCATGCAGGACACTACAGGCACACACGGACATTGGTTTGGACGATCCGGACACGGCAGTTCTCGTTGCTGGCTGATATAGCCCCAAATCAGACGCGCGTGTGTGTGTAGAAGCTGTATGTTATGTGCGTCGTTGGAACAGAAGAGTTTCATCCTTGGACCGTTTCAGGTCGGTCGTTGTTCCATATGCAGGAGCGACAGAACGTTCGTACAGAAATATACATATGTGTTGATGAAGTAAACAGCTAAACGAAGGTTTCGACCATGAGGTTACAGTGCGGAAAGAATGCCGTGTGTCGCGCGCAGGCATGGTTTCATTTGGAAGTTAATTTCTTTTGTTGCAAATCGAACGCTAGAACTACATCTCTCTCTCCCTCCCCTCCCTATGGACTGTAATGTAACGTGAATTTCTTGCGATCAATCGGCGTTCATGTGGTTGTTTCTGGGGAGGAGGGGCGGGGTATCGGTATTGTATGAATGAACAACGAACGCGTGTCGGTTGACCTGCCATACACTCGTCAGCAAGGGGAATGAAGGCAACCAATCGTTGACTGCTCGGACAAGGGACACCGTTCGAAGACCCCCAATGTTCATCACCGCTAAACCCACCCAAAAACAACAACAAAAGAGAAACATCGTGTGCAAAGCTTGATCACGTAACATTTACGTTACATTACAGTCCATAGGGGAGGGAAGGAAAGAGAGACAGAGACAGACAGAAAGACAGCGAGACAGAGAGAACGGAAGCAAGAACTAGAAGAACGTGACAGAAGGAGAGGGAGAGGGGAGTAGAGTTCGTAGGAGAAAGAGGGACACAGGAAAAGTTTCTAACTTGATTTGGTACCACACCAGGGGTGAGGTGGACGTGAATAATCCATCAACGAATGCATCGGCACTTCACAACAGACCGCGCTGGGAGCACAAAAGGGGGGGGGGTTCGCCGTTTACTCGTCGAGGCTATCCAAGGCGAAGGTCCAATCCACCACGTTTTTGATAGGATCCAAGAGCACTTGATCCGCTCGAACAACGTGTGGTGCGGCGTACATGACACTGACGTTAACGTCACACATCGAAGAGTTCACCGTCAACGGCAGGTTGCCAAAGGCCGAAATGAATCCTCGTGCATCTTTCACATGTCCATGTAGATGGACTCCAGGCTTCACGCGTCGCAATGCATCTAACAGCTCTGCAGAACCCCAATGTTCCTTTGTCTCGGAACAGTTTGTAATATCCAAACGGTCCATCGCAGGGCCATGAGTCACTAGCACGTTAATACCCGCAGGAATATCATCAAAGCGACCCGTTGTTGTCGTTGGCGCGCCTTGTCGTAACATGTAATTTTTCTTGTGGCCCCAATGCCAAGGGGCGCCATAGAAGCGAATGCCTAAAATAGTGGCCTCTGAGTGCGACAACACGTGCGTCGCCGCCGGCAGAAGCTTCTTCATACTATCCCAATCGTTGCCATAGACTTTGACATCTCTGTTTCCCAGAACTACCACACGATAATGATAACGATCACTCACCGATTCCAACCAACCATTGAATTGCGCGAACTCTTCGTCAGTGCCGTGGTCAGTGAAGTTCCCTGAATGGACCAGGATGTGCCCATGAGGTAAGAACCCATTGCGAGAGGTCTTATCCAAGAAATGATGGGTATCAGACATGTGAACAATACGGACTTTCTTCATGAAGAACACTGTTGAAGCAGGTGTGGAATCCGACGGAGGCGGAGGTGGTTGCATCTTTGAGGAAACAAACGCAGGAATTTCCAACTTTCCTACGGACAACTGTCTTCCGTTCTTGATCTTTGCTGATTCCTCTCTCTTCATTCGAAGCGTATCGCCAGTCGCATCAGTGTGAAATTTGTGAAGCACTCGAATGATATCGTGCGCATCACCATCGGAACGTGGCACGGAAATTTTTCCGTGATCCTCCTCCTCATGGTTTTCCGCATCGCGAGCACTCGCAGGTTGTTTGACAGAAAAACTGATCACATCGCTGATTCCTGGGATAGCGTGAACGGATTTCAAATCCTGACGCAAACCATCGGAGCGGCGAATTTGGATATTCTCTGTGTCTTCAGTGCTCTTGCTGCTGCTCACGGGTAGCATTGCGGGTGCGCTCGGCCTCTTTTCCAATGTTCTAGTTGGTGTTGTTGGGGCTGGAGAGGAATGGGCACCTGCGGTTGGTGTTAACGTCGGTGAATCCGTACTTTTTGTTCTAGACTTGAACCCTAGGAATCCTTTCATGTTGGAAATCAACTATCTGCGGCGAAAGAAAAAAATTTAATAAACAAAGTAGGTACCAACGAGGAAGGAAAAAAATTGCTCTCGTTGTAGAGTCAAAGATAAGCATATATAAATGCCTCTATGGACCAGTAATCAATGAATAAAAGAAAAGCTTCGAGACCGTTCGCCCCCCTGAGGAAATTGCAGGCAGCGTGATTTTTCCAGCCATGTTCAATGACGGAGTGCGTTGCGCTGTTGCTGTCCTTCTGCACCCTTTTACAACACGGCTGTCTCACACCATCGACACCATACCGGGGTGTGTCCGTACAGACAAAGCGAAGGGTGTCTCCAGGATTTCCTGGTTTCCTGGTTATGCTATCTCGGAAAACCCGAGTTTCACAAGAGAAGATGGGCGGAAGCCAATCGTCATCAACAATCAACGAATAAGGAATTCTTAGCTTTAGTTCATCTCAGAACGTGTGGGGGAATCAGTTACTGACACAGCTGTGTAAATTGATTGCGCGTAGGAGATCTTGTGTCTTTTCCTTTGCTCGATCGACTTGAAAACAATGAATCTCACAGCCGTTGGTAGAGCTAGCCGTCTTTCGGCCCGACGATGCTTTTCATCGGAGGCAAAGGTTAGCTCGTCGATGAGGAAATGCATGCTTCGCCGCTTATAACTGTTTATTTCTATTTAGACTTCAACCACGTTGGCGGGACTTCGCGAAAGATTGAAGAAGGAAGAGGAGGAAGCCGTTGGCTCACCGTCGACAGGAGAACCCGTCGTTGTGCGTACCAAAGGATCGAAGAAGTCTCTACCTAAGCCTGCGTGGTTGAAAGCAGAAGTTCCACGTGGTGAAAACTACGAGAGACTTCGCGATACCGTCCGATCGTTGAAACTGGCCACAGTTTGCGAGGAGGCGCGTTGTCCTAACATCGGAGAATGCTGGGGTGGAAAGAAGGGAACTGCAACTGCGACTATTATGATTATGGGAGACACCTGCACTCGCGGTTGTGCGTTTTGCTCGGTTAAGACTTCCCGCGCACCGAAACCTCTGGATCCTAACGAACCAGAAAATGTTGCAGACGCTGTGACAAGCTGGGGCTTGGATTATGTCGTGTTGACTTCCGTCGACCGTGATGAACTCCCTGATCAGGGAGCCAGCCATTTTTCCCGAACTGTCCAATTACTTAAGAAGAAGAACCCAAAGATTTTGGTTGAATGTTTAACGCCGGATTTCCGCGGCAACGAAGAGTTGATCGCCATGGTGGCGAACAGCGGATTGGACGTCTTCGCCCACAATGTACGCGCCATCTCCCTATTTGCTTTGTGATCATTCTTTCGTCTGATTTGAGTTTCAATTCTTTTGTAGATGGAAACCGTTGAGCGATTGCAACGACGTGTCAGAGACTACCGTGCAGGCTACAAGCAAACGCTCAAGGTGTTGGAGCACGCCAAGAAGTCTCATGTTCCAAAGCAGCTTCATCCCGATAGACCTGCTCGTCAACTGGTCACAAAGACCTCTTTGATGTTGGGTCTGGGCGAAAACAATGAGGATATTGAGAAGGCTTTGAAGGACTTGCGCCTCGCCGATGTTGATGTGGTCACCTTTGGACAATACCTGCGACCAACGCTGAGACATATGACAGTACAAAGATACGTTACACCCGAAGAATTTGATGAGTGGAGGGAGCGCGCTCTTCAAATGGGCTTCAAATACGTTGCAGCCGGTCCTTTGGTTCGATCATCGTATCGTGCTGGTGAGTTGTTCTTGAAGGGAATGCTTGAGAACAATTAAAACTTGTAAATGGCCTGTTTTATTGTATCAAAATCCTTTGAACTGTAACTCCTTTGAACTGTACTTACAGTCAGAACACCATGAATAGTTTCAGAGATAGTTCAGTGTCGGTGGTATATATACAATGGCAAGTGGACACGGATGTTCACAATATACAAAATGGTGCGAATAGTTCTTCAAAAACGGGTCAAGCTATATCCCATCACCATATCACATTTACGGATTGGTTCTGTTTCTGGCAAGATCACTATAAGGATGAGGTCTCATGTAGCCCACAGGAGCGGCGAAGTAAGCAATCGCAAGGAACACAGCCCACAATGCACAAATAGGCCTGAAAACAGATCGAAGACGTAAGAAAACATTCATGTCAACTTGTTGTGGGAAGTCGACTTACTTCCAGTGTTGAGAACCATACAGAACCAACATGGGGACAGCCGCCAAAGAGTACCAAGATGCAATATTGAGCAAGATTCCCTTCATGTTATCTTCACTAAATGGTCAGAGACAAAGCAACTTCCTGCGAAATAAATTGTGACGACAAGTGAAATCAGTGCATGAGAGTTTTCCTCCCTGTTGCTTCTTTTGCTGGCGACGGAAAACTCTTCTGCTTCGCGCTTCTTCAAATCGGCGATCCGATCGATGCAACTCTCACCTGCCCTCCTCGTCATCAATGCCTGTTTGGGTTTCGACCCCCATTTTTCCATCTGTGTCCATCTGGGACAACGAAATAGTTTTTCCGAGAAAACTGAAGGAATTGGCAGCAGCAAGGAGCTGTTGTGTCCCCACAGAGGCGACCCAACGTCACCCCATCAAATCGGCCACTTCACTGTTCCGTGTTCCACAAGTGCAGGATTGTGGGTATTGGGTGGCTTCGTTGCATGTCCTTTTGTGTGATCATTTCTCTTCGGTAACCGAAAGAAAGACAAAGCACGTTATCTTGTTTCAGTTGGTGAAAGATTCCTTTGTAACTGCTGATCAAGATGAGTCTCGTTCGATTCCGCACGTCAGCGGCTATCACAGCCTCCCGCTTCCGCAAATTATCCACCAAGACCGATTCTTTCCTGAATGGATCCAACTCTGTGTATGTGGAGCAAATGTATGAGGCCTGGATCAAGGATCCTAAGAGCGTTCATGCGTCCTGGGCCGCTTACTTCACCAATGTTCAGTCTGGAAAGGGTAGCGTCGAATCCTTCGCTGCCCTTCCTTCTATCGCTGGCTCCGTCGGTGCTAACTCTGGTGCTGCTGTTTCGCATGGGTCTTCGTCGCCTGTTGCATCTGACTCCTTGGGTTTGTCGTATCTGATCCGCTCTTATCAGGTTCGTGGTCACGAGGTGGCCAATTTGGACCCCCTCGGTATTCACAACTTCCGTGACCCTACTCCTCCTCCGGAGTTGGACTACAAGTACCACGGTTTCAAGGATGAGGACTTGGATCGTACTTTGAACTTGTTGGGCACCTCTACCGGTGGTAACACCGGCTACTTGGACATTTTGGGCAAGAATCGTCCCAATATCACCCTTCGTCAGGTTCTTGCCAACTTGAAGAAGACCTACTGCTCCAGCTTGGGTGTGGAATACATGCACATGTTGTCTCAAGACAAGTTGAACTGGGTGCGTGATCAAGTGGAGAACCCCAAGTGGATGCACTACAGCAAGGAAAAGAAGATGCACATCTACGAGCGATTGTGCTTCGCTGATCACTTCGAGAAGTTTTTGGCCAACAAGTTCAACACTGCCAAGCGTTTCGGTTTGGAAGGTGGTGAATCTGTGATTCCTGGTTTGAAGGCGATGGTTGATCGTGGTTCGGAGCTTGGTGTTGAATCCTTCACCTTCGGTATGCCTCATCGTGGTCGTTTGAACGTCTTGGCCAACGTGATGCGCAAGCCTATGCCTCAAATCTTCAAGGAATTCCAGGGTACGCACTACGACTTGGAAGAATACTTGCGCCACGATTGGTCCTCCGCGGGTGATGTGAAGTATCACTTGGGTACGGCTATGGACCGCTCGTACCCTGATGGTCGCCGTGTGCACTTGTCCTTGGTGGCCAATCCTTCGCACTTGGAAGCGGTCAACCCGGTCGCGATTGGTAAGACTCGTGCGAAGCAATACTTGTCTGGCAACCGTGAGGAGGACAAGAAGAAGCACATGCCTGTCCTGTTGCACGGTGATGCTGCTTTCGCGGGTCAGGGTATCGTCTACGAAACCATCCAAATGTCTCGTGTTCCTGACTTCGCCGTCGGTGGTACCATTCACGTCATTGTGAACAACCAGGTTGGTTTCACCACCAATCCTGAAAACGGTCGCTCTACGAAGTATTCTTCGGATTTGGCGAAGGCTTTCGACATTCCTATCTTCCACTGCAACGGTGACGACCCGATGGCGGTCGTTACCGCGTTCGAAATGGCGGTGGAATGGCGCCAGAAGTTCGGTGAGGACTGTCTCATTGATATTATCTGCTACCGTCGTTATGGCCACAACGAATTGGACCAACCGATGTACACGCAGCCGGTGATGTACGAGAAGATCAACAAGCACCCCGATACCCTCCGTACTTACCAGAACCATTTGATCGCGGAAGGTACGGTGACCAAGGAAGAGGTCGATAGCATTCACACGATGGTGAACTCCACCTTGGAAAAGGATTTCGAAGCGGCTAAGACCTGGGTGACACCTAAGAATGACTGGTTGTCTTCGAAATGGGCAGGTTTCTTGTCGCCTAACCAATTGTCGCGCATTCGTCAAACGGGTTACCCCAAGGAGAAGTTGCGTGAGATTGGTTTGAAGATCAGCACGCCTCCCGAGCATTTCAAGATCCACAAGCAATTGGAGAAGATTCTTCAGGCGCGTCGTGATTCCATTGCGACGGGACAAGGCATTGACTGGGGCACTGCCGAGGCCCTGGCGGTCGGCTCCTTGTTGATGGAAGGAAACCATGTGCGTTTGACTGGTCAAGACGTGGAACGTGGCACCTTCTCGCATCGTCATGCGGCGTTGGTGGATCAACGTACCGGTGAGAAGTATGTGTCGTTGAATCACATCAACAAGCATACCTCTGCCACGGTGCCCAAGAGCAAGAACTTGGCCCCGGAACAACAAGGTGAATTCACTGTCCGCAACTCCATTTTGTCGGAATTTGGTGTGTTGGGTTTCGAAATGGGTTATTCCTTGGAGAACCCGAACATGTTGGTCATGTGGGAGGCCCAATTCGGTGATTTCGTCAACGGTGCTCAGATTATGATTGATCAATTCATCTCCGCCGGTGAGGACAAGTGGTTGCGTCAATCGGGTTTGACGATGTTGTTGCCGCACGGGTACATGGGACAAGGTGCGGAGCATTCTTCCTGCCGTTTGGAACGTTTCTTGCAACAAGTCGATGAAGATCCTGATTTGGTGCCCCCGATGAACGAGAACGAGCGTATGCAGATCCAACAACACAACTGGCAAGTCTTGAACTGCTCGACCCCCGCCAACTACTTCCATGCCTTGCGTCGTCAAATCCATCGTGACTTCCGCAAGCCGTTGATCATTGCGACGCCCAAGAACTTGTTGCGTGACAAGCGTTGCACGTCGACGTTGGATGAAATGGCGGACAACACCAAGTTCCATCGTGTGTACAAGGAGGACAACCCCGAGATTGTCGCCAATCCGGACAAGGTGCGTCGTGTGGTCTTCTGTTCCGGCAAGATCTATTTCGAGTTGTTGGAAGAGCGTGAGAAGCGTCAAATCAATGACATCGCCTTGGTCCGCGTTGAGCAATTGGCTCCTTTCCCTTTTGACCGTGTGGCGGAAGAAGCGGCCTTGTACAAGAATGCGGACTTGGTCTGGGCACAAGAAGAGCCCAAGAACATGGGTGCTTGGTCCTTCGTTGAGCCTCGTATCGCGACGGCCACTCGCACGTTGAACAACAAGGAGCAGCGTTGCCGTTATGCGGGCCGCCGCCCTGCTGCTGCGGTGGCTACTGGTTTGGGTACTCGTGCTCACAGTGCCGAACAAAACGCCATCATTACGGCTGCTTTCAAGCTCGATTAAAAGAGCGACACGCATTTTATTTCAGGCGCATTCATCATCACTTTTTTCTGTACACACTACCCCTCGCACACGCGATCACTTTACCCTCTCTCTGTAAGTCTTTTGTTTAGTCAATTGAAGAGATAAGAATCTTAAGTTTACCAATGAGTCTCATCGTGTTTCAATAAGCCGCAGTGTATGGTCGTACCAAGGGGGAAGTACATATGCATGCCGGTGAGGCAGGATGACCGCAGTCAGTTGCTCACACACACACACACGCACACACACATCCAGCACTCGTGAGTGGTTCTTGGCTCAACCGATACCTGTCGACCTGTTAATCACCTTTCAGTCCTGAGACAAATCCATTGGTAAACCATGAACTTAAGCTTGTCTTGGGCATGAAAACCATCGCCCTTTGCGTACGGCAGCAGCGGGAGAGGGGCCGCCCAGGGTGCCCAGAGTGGCCCAGTCCCGCCCAGTCCGGTGGCTGGTGGCGGCCTCGTCGCTGCGGCGGCGACCGTCTGCTGACCCAACCGTCTGCATCATTCCCATGCCCAACCTCGAGCGATACAATCAACATCTCGGGGTGTATTCTCGTATTCGTGTCTGTATTTGGGTTGTCTTGGTGTTGCGGTGTTGCGGTATCGACGACAGATAACGACGACTGGAGAGTGACGAAATAACCCATCGCGACCATGAAGACAGAAGTGAAGAAACCGAACAAACCGATCGGCAGTTTTGCATCGAAATCGGCCAAGAAAGAAAACCCGTTCGACAAGTTCGCCAATCCTCGGAAGAAGCATGATATCTTGAATCGACGTGTGAAAGGAGAGGACCGCAACGTGGGTCGCGCCCGTGCAAAGGTAAGGGAGACGACGTGAGACGTCCGGAGGTTGGCGATGATGTGCAGCGCGTCTGACAACCAATCGCCATTCTCGTGATGTAGGCGGTGGATGAGCGCAAGAAGAAGCTCTTACAAGACTATCGGTCGACGAAGAAGAGCAACAGCATCCTCGACAAGCGGTTTGGCGAGAGCGACCCGACGATGTCGCTGGAGGAGAAGATGTTTCTCCGCTTCCAGAAGGAGCGGTCGAAGAAAGCACGCAACAGCAGTTTGTACAACTTGGGCGACGAGGGCGAGGAAGCCATGTTGACGCACAAGGGCCAGATCCTGGGCGAGAGCAACGTGATGGACCACGACGACTTCGCGTCCTCGGACGACGACGAGGCCGGCAGCGGCAAGCTGAACAAGGACGTGGTGAACAGTCTGCACTTCGGCGGAGGCTTTGTTCCGAAGGAGCAAGACGGTGGATCGGCACCGAAGAAAGGGCGTCTGGAGGCGCTGCAGGAGATCGTGATGAAGTCGAAGATGTTCAAGGCGCAGCGCAAGGAGGCGAAGGAGGAGCAGGAGTCGGAGCGTGTGCGTATCGACGCGGCGTTCGACGACTTGGTGCGTTCGGACCTGGTGGACATGGACAACAAGCGGTTCAAGAAGTCGTACTCGGCGACGGAGGTGGACGACTACGACAAGCTGATGGTGGACATGGCGTACGAGACGAAGGCACAGCCGGCGGAGCGCACGAAGACGGCGGAGGAGCTGGCGATGGACGAGCGCGAGAAGATGGAGGAGTTGGAGAAGGCGCGGCTGAAGCGCATGCGCGAGGCGGCGGCGGAGGTGTCGCAGGGGGTGGGCGGCGGCAAGGCGGGCCGTGGCGGTGCCCAGGCGCCGCAGACGAAGCGCGTGCGCAACGACGACGAGCTGGACGACTTCTACTTCCAGAAGCTGAACGAGGACCGGTACGGCGACAAGACGCTGACGGCGCCCGCCTCGGCGCAGGACTACACGAGCGACGACCACGAAGACGACGGCGACGAAGACGCGATGGACGACGACGACGACGACGACGACGACGACGGTGATGAAGACGAGTCGGGCGACGAAGACGACGACGATGAAGACGCCGAGGACGATGACGAGGAGGACGAAGAGGAGGATGGCGACGAGCTGGACGACGGCGAAGACGTCGACGGCTTCGACCAAGACGACGACGAAGACGGCGGAGACGCCGCCGGCGACGACGACGCGGTCGACGGCGACGTGGCCGCGCCGGCGACCTTCGACCACATTCCGCACACGATGCTGTGTCCGTCGGACTCGGCGGCCTTCGACGAGCTGCTGCGCCGCCACTGCCGGTACTTCCCGCACGACCAGATGGAGGTGATCAACCGCATCGTGTCGTGGAACAACGTACACCTGCCCGGCGAGAAGGGCCAAGAGAACCGCAAGCTGATGCACAACTTCCTGGACGTGCTGATGAAGTACTTCGTGCGCCTGGGCGGCAAGCTGCCGACGGCGTCGGCGACGGCGGGCTACAAGACACTGGTACGTGCGGTGACTCGCCGAGTGACACGGGCAGCGCGGTGGCGCGGCGTGTGCTGTGTGGTGCCGGGTGTGTCTGACTCGCTCTTCTCTCTTCGCTGTGTGTGCTGTGTGTGTAGCTGAACCACGTGAACCGCGTCATCTTCGCGATCTCGCGGGACCTGCCCGAGTCGTCGGTGTCGCTGTGGTCGCGCACGCTGAAGATCCTCTACCAGCAGTACCAGAAGCAGACGCGCGACTTCGCACAGGGCGTGGAGACGACGTGCTGGCCGTCGCTGGGCAAGTTGATGTTGTTCCAGACGCTGGGCCACGTGTTCAGCACGACGGACCTGCGCAACGACATGGTGAACCCGGCGGAGCTGATGCTGTGTCAGTGGCTGACGCAGTGTCCGGTGACGACGGTGCGCGACTTGTCGCTGGGCGTGTTCGCGGCGGGCGTGTTGCTGGACTACAGTGCGGAGTCGCGGCGGCTGTACCCGGAGGTGGTGGCGTTTCTGGCGTCGGCGCTGGCGGCGTTCGCGCCGGCGACGTTTGCGCAGACGGCGCGGTCGTTCAGCGAGAGCTTCCTGCTGGGCACGTTCGCGTACGGCGCGCTGAACACGTCGTTCCGACAGGCGCTCGCACCGTCGACGACGGCGGCGACGGGCACTGCGCCGTCGTCGAGCAGCGCGAAGAAACACGCGAAGGGCGCCGC
The DNA here is from genome assembly GCA_008000375.1 of Poteriospumella lacustris. Classification (NCBI taxonomy): domain Eukaryota; class Chrysophyceae; order Chromulinales; family Dinobryaceae; genus Poteriospumella; species Poteriospumella lacustris. Next base: position 101,925 of record SMOI01000070.1, read on the forward strand.
GGCGACGGTGGCGGAGGCGCCGGTCGCGCCGGTGCAGCGCATCGACTGGCGCGTGTTCGCGACGTCGACGGACGCGACGGCGCCGGTGACGGAGCCGGTGGCGGCGTCGCTGCTGTACGCGCTGTACCACATGGTGGAGGTGCTGGCGTCGCGCATGGACACGGCGGCGTCCGCGTCGCCGTCATCGTCGGCGGCGGATGCGGCCGGCAGCGCGCACCACAGCTCGGCGCCGGAGGTGCTGCACCCGGTGCTGCACATGCTGCAGGTGATGCGGCCGCACGACGCGACGGCCATCGCCTGGCACACGACGTACCAGGCGCGGCACCTGGCCGTGCTGGAGCACGTGTCGCGCGTGTCGGAGACCGTGCAACGCACGCGCGCGCCGCTGCTGTGGCGCAAGATGGTGACGAGCGTGGTGGACTCGAAGGCGCCGCGCTTCGAGGCCACGTACGTGATCAAGAAGGACGCCGACAGCGACAAGGACCGCGCCAAGCTGAAGCAGCTCACGCGCCAGCTGAAGCGCGAGAAGAAGGCGGCGATGCGCGAGCTGCGGCGTGACTCGGCGTTCTTGGACCAGGAGCGGTTCCAGGAGAAGCAGGCGATCGCGACGGCGAAGCGGGCGGAGCGCGTGAAGAACTACGCGTGGCTGGAGAACCAGCAGGCGACGATCAACGAGCAGGTCCGCAAGGGCAAGGACCTGCTGAAGGGCGGCGGGTCGGCCGCGGCGCGTGGTCCGAAGCCCGGACGGCGATGAAGCAGTGCGGGGCGGTCGCGTGGAGGTGTAGTGACAGCGGTAGTGTGTACTGCGGTGTGAGTCGTTGGTTGGTGTGGCGGCAGCGTGAACGCGCTGTCGCTCTGTGTATATGTAACGGTCGTAACTCCCATCGCAGCGCTGTGTCTGTACGTTTTTGTCTTGTGGGTCTTGTGATTCTGGTTCCTGTTGGTGCCTGTGTGGCCTACGGTGGATGTGTTCGCTCGCCAGTCGACAGGAGTGACAGCGGTCGAAGGCGCCGTCGCTGGCTGCCACCGGACGATGTGACCGTCTGCAGCACCCTCCACCTCGAGTATGCTACGTCCTCGTCGCATAGCAACTGCCTACAAACCAACCTACAGACAAAGACACAGGCACAGACGACAGAGCTGTTGACGAGGAGGGACTGTTGTTGCATTTTTACACCGACGGCCGCCCGTCCCCGACCGACTCACACGTCTACACACCCCACCTACACCTGCCACGCGACCGCCCCGCGCTGCTTCATCGCCGTCCGGGCTTCGGACCACGCGCCGCGGCCGACCCGCCGCCCTTCAGCAGGTCCTTGCCCTTGCGGACCTGCTCGTTGATCGTCGCCTGCTGGTTCTCCAGCCACGCGTAGTTCTTCACGCGCTCCGCCCGCTTCGCCGTCGCGATCGCCTGCTTCTCCTGGAACCGCTCCTGGTCCAAGAACGCCGAGTCACGCCGCAGCTCGCGCATCGCCGCCTTCTTCTCGCGCTTCAGCTGGCGCGTGAGCTGCTTCAGCTTGGCGCGGTCCTTGTCGCTGTCGGCGTCCTTCTTGATCACGTACGTGGCCTCGAAGCGCGGCGCCTTCGAGTCCACCACGCTCGTCACCATCTTGCGCCACAGCAGCGGCGCGCGCGTGCGTTGCACGGTCTCCGACACGCGCGACACGTGCTCCAGCACGGCCAGGTGCCGCGCCTGGTACGTCGTGTGCCAGGCGATGGCCGTCGCGTCGTGCGGCCGCATCACCTGCAGCATGTGCAGCACCGGGTGCAGCACCTCCGGCGCCGAGCTGTGGTGCGCGCTGCCGGCCGCATCCGCCGCCGACGATGACGGCGACGCGGACGCCGCCGTGTCCATGCGCGACGCCAGCACCTCCACCATGTGGTACAGCGCGTACAGCAGCGACGCCGCCACCGGCTCCGTCACCGGCGCCGTCGCGTCCGTCGACGTCGCGAACACGCGCCAGTCGATGCGCTGCACCGGCGCGACCGGCGCCTCCGCCACCGTCGCCGCGGCGCCCTTCGCGTGTTTCTTCGCGCTGCTCGACGACGGCGCAGTGCCCGTCGCCGCCGTCGTCGACGGTGCGAGCGCCTGTCGGAACGACGTGTTCAGCGCGCCGTACGCGAACGTGCCCAGCAGGAAGCTCTCGCTGAACGACCGCGCCGTCTGCGCAAACGTCGCCGGCGCGAACGCCGCCAGCGCCGACGCCAGAAACGCCACCACCTCCGGGTACAGCCGCCGCGACTCCGCACTGTAGTCCAGCAACACGCCCGCCGCGAACACGCCCAGCGACAAGTCGCGCACCGTCGTCACCGGACACTGCGTCAGCCACTGACACAGCATCAGCTCCGCCGGGTTCACCATGTCGTTGCGCAGGTCCGTCGTGCTGAACACGTGGCCCAGCGTCTGGAACAACATCAACTTGCCCAGCGACGGCCAGCACGTCGTCTCCACGCCCTGTGCGAAGTCGCGCGTCTGCTTCTGGTACTGCTGGTAGAGGATCTTCAGCGTGCGCGACCACAGCGACACCGACGACTCGGGCAGGTCCCGCGAGATCGCGAAGATGACGCGGTTCACGTGGTTCAGCTACACACACAGCACACACAGCGAAGAGAGAAGAGCGAGTCAGACACACCCGGCACCACACAGCACACGCCGCGCCACCGCGCTGCCCGTGTCACTCGGCGAGTCACCGCACGTACCAGTGTCTTGTAGCCCGCCGTCGCCGACGCCGTCGGCAGCTTGCCGCCCAGGCGCACGAAGTACTTCATCAGCACGTCCAGGAAGTTGTGCATCAGCTTGCGGTTCTCTTGGCCCTTCTCGCCGGGCAGGTGTACGTTGTTCCACGACACGATGCGGTTGATCACCTCCATCTGGTCGTGCGGGAAGTACCGGCAGTGGCGGCGCAGCAGCTCGTCGAAGGCCGCCGAGTCCGACGGACACAGCATCGTGTGCGGAATGTGGTCGAAGGTCGCCGGCGCGGCCACGTCGCCGTCGACCGCGTCGTCGTCGCCGGCGGCGTCTCCGCCGTCTTCGTCGTCGTCTTGGTCGAAGCCGTCGACGTCTTCGCCGTCGTCCAGCTCGTCGCCATCCTCCTCTTCGTCCTCCTCGTCATCGTCCTCGGCGTCTTCATCGTCGTCGTCTTCGTCGCCCGACTCGTCTTCATCACCGTCGTCGTCGTCGTCGTCGTCGTCGTCGTCCATCGCGTCTTCGTCGCCGTCGTCTTCGTGGTCGTCGCTCGTGTAGTCCTGCGCCGAGGCGGGCGCCGTCAGCGTCTTGTCGCCGTACCGGTCCTCGTTCAGCTTCTGGAAGTAGAAGTCGTCCAGCTCGTCGTCGTTGCGCACGCGCTTCGTCTGCGGCGCCTGGGCACCGCCACGGCCCGCCTTGCCGCCGCCCACCCCCTGCGACACCTCCGCCGCCGCCTCGCGCATGCGCTTCAGCCGCGCCTTCTCCAACTCCTCCATCTTCTCGCGCTCGTCCATCGCCAGCTCCTCCGCCGTCTTCGTGCGCTCCGCCGGCTGTGCCTTCGTCTCGTACGCCATGTCCACCATCAGCTTGTCGTAGTCGTCCACCTCCGTCGCCGAGTACGACTTCTTGAACCGCTTGTTGTCCATGTCCACCAGGTCCGAACGCACCAAGTCGTCGAACGCCGCGTCGATACGCACACGCTCCGACTCCTGCTCCTCCTTCGCCTCCTTGCGCTGCGCCTTGAACATCTTCGACTTCATCACGATCTCCTGCAGCGCCTCCAGACGCCCTTTCTTCGGTGCCGATCCACCGTCTTGCTCCTTCGGAACAAAGCCTCCGCCGAAGTGCAGACTGTTCACCACGTCCTTGTTCAGCTTGCCGCTGCCGGCCTCGTCGTCGTCCGAGGACGCGAAGTCGTCGTGGTCCATCACGTTGCTCTCGCCCAGGATCTGGCCCTTGTGCGTCAACATGGCTTCCTCGCCCTCGTCGCCCAAGTTGTACAAACTGCTGTTGCGTGCTTTCTTCGACCGCTCCTTCTGGAAGCGGAGAAACATCTTCTCCTCCAGCGACATCGTCGGGTCGCTCTCGCCAAACCGCTTGTCGAGGATGCTGTTGCTCTTCTTCGTCGACCGATAGTCTTGTAAGAGCTTCTTCTTGCGCTCATCCACCGCCTACATCACGAGAATGGCGATTGGTTGTCAGACGCGCTGCACATCATCGCCAACCTCCGGACGTCTCACGTCGTCTCCCTTACCTTTGCACGGGCGCGACCCACGTTGCGGTCCTCTCCTTTCACACGTCGATTCAAGATATCATGCTTCTTCCGAGGATTGGCGAACTTGTCGAACGGGTTTTCTTTCTTGGCCGATTTCGATGCAAAACTGCCGATCGGTTTGTTCGGTTTCTTCACTTCTGTCTTCATGGTCGCGATGGGTTATTTCGTCACTCTCCAGTCGTCGTTATCTGTCGTCGATACCGCAACACCGCAACACCAAGACAACCCAAATACAGACACGAATACGAGAATACACCCCGAGATGTTGATTGTATCGCTCGAGGTTGGGCATGGGAATGATGCAGACGGTTGGGTCAGCAGACGGTCGCCGCCGCAGCGACGAGGCCGCCACCAGCCACCGGACTGGGCGGGACTGGGCCACTCTGGGCACTCTGGGTGGCTCCTCTCCCGCCAACGCCGCTGCCGCTGCCACTGCCCGCTGCCCCTGCCCCTGCCGCTGCTGCTGCCGCTGCCTCTGCTGTCTACACACGCCATACGCCTGTGATGCTGCGAACGCGAATATTCATGACTATCTCATTATTGCACGTTACAACCAATGGCACACAGCACAAAGATCACCGCTACGGCAACACCGTCACGCACTGCCGCGGCTGACGAACACCTCCACACGAATACAACTAAAGAACCCCTCAACTGCAACCGCAAAATACAAACACAACAACGTATAAAGTAGCATATGTAGACAGCCACGCCAGACGAATAACCAACCAACACACACACCACCAACCGCCACCACCACTACCCACGAGATGAACGAAAAGAAAACGCTTTAAAAGCGAACGAAACACAGGAAACGTGGTCTGCATGGGAGCTGCGAAAGGTGGCGCGAAGGATAGCGCAGGATCAGTGGAAGAGCTGTCTTCATGGGGTTGGGGTGTGGTCAGATACTGAAGGACGACACGTCACCCCTACCCCAGACAGACAGACCCGTCGTCCCGATCGTCGCCATAGGCCCCTTCGACTGGGAAGCAAACAAAAAACAGAAACGATTAACATGTGACACATCGAGGCCTTCGGTAATGATCTGAGAGATGGGCAAACGTATCGATCGATGAGAATACACAAACGTTGGATGGCGAGAGACCCCTTCCACCGAGGCGGACAACAACAACAACGTGACCGCCAGCGTCAATGTCACGGCAACAACAACAACATAAAACGTATCCATAACCGATGAACAACTACCAATACAAGCATTCAAACATGGAAACTAAATGACAAATCACACGACGTTTGCTTCGAGAGAGAACGAGAGAGAAAGAAAGATATATCTGTATATACACACACGTGAGTGCGTGGAGACGTTACGCGAGGGGGGGGCGCATACACTATACACACCGACGCCTCATCAAACAGGCGCCATACAGTACATACACAGGCATGGCCACACTACGCAAGAGATGGAGAGGGAGAGGGAGACGGAGAAGGGGAACAACGATATTCACACGTGGTCAACGGAAGCAACGCCGTTCGAAGTGGACGCGGTGGGGCTAACCTTCAACCGACCAACCGACCACGTGTAAGTGAAAGATAAGTGAGAGACATCTGAACGAGGAGGAAGCGCACGCGGACGGGCGACCCCGTGATATATTGATGCGATACGCACGGCCGATGGGAACTACCGGCGGCACGTCGTGCCTCATGAGCAAATGAGCGAACATGGGAGAGGAGTAACCGACAGCGGTGGGGGGGGGGGGTGAGTAACGAGACAAAGCGAGCAAAAGCCAGAGCATAGAGAGTAAATGAACGAAAAACACAACAAACGTGGCGTCAAAGGAAGAGTAAAACTGCTGCTTCCATCCACCGTGCGAAACAGGATCCACAAGGAGGCGATCGATGCCTCGCCAGTGTCGAGACGGCGCATGTCGCGAGGGGCGGGAAGAGTTAACGGGTCTACACAGAACGATGGGGAGGGGAGTGAGGAATGGAGTGGGGAATGGGGAAAACCAATACGAATGGAGCTACTGGCTGCCAATCGTCAACGCTCTTTCCGAGCGGAAAAGCGTGGGGGGGGGGGGCGTTGGTGCGGAAGGAAGATGGGCCCCCGAGCACGACGCCAGCTCAACCGTTGTACGACTACCACAAGACGGGGCAGTGTAATAGGCACTTCAACCAAAGCAGCCTGGGGCGACACGATGCAACACACGAGGGACAGTAGCAAGCACAGCCATCGACCGCGCTCTTTGGGAATGGAATGGAACGTGGCCCGAAGCTGCAACACGGTAGAGATATGAACAGAAATTGCGCGAGAGAGGGGAAGAGAGCGACAAAAGCGAGCGAAAGCGACAGTGGGAAAGCAGTACCGAAGGCGAGGGCGGCAGCGAACGAACGAATGGGGCGAACGACATTGGGCGAATAGCTGAATGAGCGACGAGTTCCGGGAACACGCTGCATATCAGAACGAATTGAAACACAAACGGAAAGGTGGCGATGAAGAAGAGTGGAGAAGCAAAAAGTGGTGTCGAACAGACCAGAAATGAAGGCTTTTGGCGGTAGCGATGGTTTCAGTGTGTACTGCCTGTGACCACGCGTGTGCTGGTATCGTTGCTGTTGGAAGTGAAGGTGGTCGTGGCTGACCGAGGCTTCTTTGAAGCCGCAGCATCCTCCTCATCCACCGCACCAACTGTAGCAGAAGGATTCATCGCGAGGCCATTTCGAATGGAAATAGACGACGACGCCGATGGAATCTGAGAATACATTCCCAATCGAAGCGTGACAACACTCGATTGCGACCCTGTATCGTTCGATTCGTGATCATCGGCGGCATCGTCGTCGTACTTCTCGTCCGGCGGATGACTCGTTTTCTTGCCTGGCATCAGCCCCAACGGCATTGCCACCATCGATTGGGGAACCACCGCAGGAGCGACACGACATCGATAATGGGACATGTCTTCACTGGAACTCGACCCACAGCCACGAATGATCTCCATATCGTCGGATGGAGAGAAGATGTCTCCTTGTAGGGTATACTGGGATGATCGTGTGTGACGCGTAGGCTGTGCGGTCTCTATTTGGACCATCCCGCGTTGATGACACTCGATGTCGTCATAGGCGCCGGCTACAAAGAGCGTTGCTTCTGTCCGTTCTTGTTGATGTTCCACGACCATATTTGACGAAGATGGAGCCGAGGAGGATGCAGCGGAAGGAATCGTCATCAACATGATACCGGTCGACCCTGCGGTGGTCGTCTGATGGTGCGCACCAGACGCTACACGGCGGACATGTTCGTCTGTTTGCGAATGATTGACGTGCTGGTTGCGGGAATGGCTGTTGTTGCTGTTTCCATCGCGAATGGTGGTTGAGCGCTGCACTGAGGAGATGGAGGAAGACTCTGGGACCCCACTGGCGATGACAGGATGGATCACTTGCAAATGGTTTCCGTGGCCAGGCAACGTGGCGGAATGCAGCCATCGACGAGACGTTCGTCGGAATTGAGTCCACCATGACTCTTGGCTGGGTGACGCACTGGATGCTTCAGGACTAGGAACAGCGACGGTAGCTTGTTTGTGTACCATCGCTTGTGGATTCAATGAACTGCCAGTGGAAGTCGAAGAGCGTTTGCCGTGTCCGGAATTGGTCAACACGGCGAAAGATTCTCGCGCCTTTTGCTTATTCCGCTTCTTTCGCATACGATTGGCTGTTATCACACGAACACGACAGAAGTGAGCATGCAGAAGAAGAACACGATGTTGGGGAACGATGCCCATGGCGTACCTGTCATCACATAGAGCACCAACAAAATGGATTGTTCTTCTTGGGAATAGCTTTGCGAGGCAGCAATTCGACAATAATTCAACGAGATCACGGCAATAAACACGATGAAAATGATCGCCGAGGCGACGCGGTGAGCAAAGAAGCCAAAGATGAACATGGTCACCATCGAGAACACTGTCAAACCCACCACCGCACTCGCGGAGCCGAAGGGATTGACAAACGTTGCCGGCAATGTTGTGAAACGATTCCGAAATACCAAATAACTGACAAATACACTGGCGTATACCACCAGTGAGGCCATCGAGCCACTAGCAAATATCGTCCGTTCGTCGATGCCATTGGCAAACAAGATCACCATGACGACAAACACCAGCAGGTTCCCACCAATCATGGCCGAGATAGGACTTTGTCGCTCGCCGTAGACAATCGATCCATAGGAAGGGAACAACCCTGACCGAGACAGGGCACATACCAAGCGACCGTAGGAGAAGGCATAGCCAAAGCAGGTGACGTAAACAGGCACAATGGAAAACAGAATCGCTTGAGAACTCTTCACATCGAGGGCCATTGCAAATCCGCGTAGAAGCGGATACTCGCTGAACCGCAAGATTGATACACCAGGAGCATGCGACGAAGCTGCAAATATGGCGCATAGCTGAAGAAGAAAGACGGTAACCAACGAAGCAAGCATTGCTTTCGGTACCGTCACGCGAGGCTATCGTGAAACAGAAGAGAGAAGCTTTAGTCACAAACAACAGCACGAGAAACAACAAACCGCACACCGTACCTCTATTGTTTCTTCGCAAGAAAGAGTTAGCTGTGCCAATCCCAAATATGCCCGTGATGCAGACAACGAGGCAAACAGAAACCCTTCAAAGTCAACGTTTACGTCGAGTTTGTCTCGATGTTCGAGGACATACTTGTCGAAATCCATTTTCGGTGATACCGCCAAGAAATAAAGAATCGTTGCCAAAAGAGAAACTCCGCCAAAGAAGGAAATCAGCCCCCAAAATGATTTGCTTCCCAAAGAGTCGACAAGAATGCATGGAATAAAGAATAACAGCCAGAACAGGGGTTGCAAGTTGTGAGGAGCATCGGTGGCCAACTCCATCATTCGACCAAATGTGAACAAGCGACGCATCACATATGTCAAACAGCGGTATGCATCACAATATCCAACGATATATCCTATGTAGGGCCCCAATGTGACGCGGGCAAACCCGTAAGCTCCTCCTGAAAACGGCAAAATGCCCGTCATTTCTGCAGAGCAAAGAACGAGGCTGATATGACCAATGGAAATGACGAAGAATCCAATCAAGAATATGAAAAATCCCTTTTGTAATCCATACGACCAATCCGCATGAATGCCACCCAAAGCCATGGCCATGGCGAGAGCGTACACATGGAAAAAATTGGCATACTTCGGCACTGTCGAAACTGTTGAAATTTTGCCATTTGAAGATGTGGAGACACCTTGAGAAGCAGTACCAGATTCAACGTCCATTGTTTGCGTTCCACGTAAGCAAGCAACTCAATATCATCCACTTGTTAACTCCAATTGGTTCTCGCCGAACAATTTTTCGTCTGGCTTGCACTGAGAAAAAGACAGGTATCAACCCCAATGACCTCAAAGGGAATGTCTTCTCCTTATTAATATGTTCACAAGGCACGATGAAGTAATTTCACGCGGAAATTAATCGAAGTTGGAAGTGCAAAAGCCACCTCATCGATGGCGAAATCGGTGGCATCCTCCGTTGTTGTGTTGGTGCTGAGAGAGACGTGACGTTTCACATTTTGGATTTTGTTGAAAACTTCAACAGCAAAGCGGAAAGTGGGGACTTCGTCCCAAGAAAATGAAACATGAAAGAGGAACCGATGAAGAAGAGCTCAGGTCTTTCTCGTTGGTTGTAGGTGTACGGTGATGATTGATCTCTGCAATCGAGTTACACAACTGGATCGATGAATTCTATATGGTCCTCACTGGCTGCCACACAGCATATGCATGTGTTACCATCAATGTATGAATGTGCATCCATGAAGTAACAGAAGGACATGGAAAAGTGTACCAAGACAACCAAATGAAATCTTCATCTATTCAAAAAAACAGAATACGAACTCTATGAAATCAATCTTGACTTCGAAGCACAGGAAAGAGCTTCCTGAGTTGTACCCCGACAAGAGGTCAATAAGTTGGGTCAAATTCTAGTTCCAGGTGAGGACAATCTGTTGATCCAAGGTCAAGTCCAAGTTGGAGAAGGTCAAAGCCTTCTTCGTCTCATCGAAGGCGATTTGGGATTCCGTCAAGAACTTGGCATTCAATGTAGACACCAACGTGGGCTTCTGAAGGGTAGGGCCCATGACGACGACCTTATCCACCTTGAACTGACTTGCTCCGGCGAAGGAGTTGTGTGTCACGGTGGAGCGGAAGATACCACCAGCAACGCCCTCTCCAACGAGCTGCGCTTGGTAATCCACCGTCAAGAAGTTCTCGTGAGCCAACTCCATGCCATCGTCCCAGAACAAGGAGCCGAACGCCTTGCCGCCGGGGCAAAGAGCAACCAACAACGTGAAAGGCGTCGCACGAGCAGCGGTGGTGGTCATGGCAGCCTCCTGCAAGGGCAACACGGATCCACCACGCACGTGAACGTTCGTGGCAGTGAGAGGCGTGTCCAGAACCTGCCAAACGCCCGTTTCAGACGTTCCGGCCTTGTTCGTCGCATCCAAAAAGAAGCTGCGATCCGCAAAGTTATACCAATATCCGGAGGGGAAGTAGGCCTTGACCGAGGTGGCTCCTTGGTCCAAGACAGGAGAGAACAGCAAGCCATTGCCCCACATGAACTGACTCTGGATCGTCAATGCCGTGGTGTCGCTGGGGAAGTTCGCCCACAACGCACGCACAACAGTGCTTCCAGTAGTTTCAGCAGCGTAGAACAAGGAGTACAAGAAAGGCAATGCCTGATAGCGCAAGCCCAAGGCAGACTTGGCCGCGTCGGTGACAGAATCCCACAAATACAACTCTTGAGGAACTACACCGATAGCATTATGGTCACGGGAGAAAGGATAGAATGCACCAACCTCAATCCAGCGGGCGCACAGTTCTTCGTTTGTATCACCGTAAAACCCACAGATATCGGAACCAATCATTGGCACGCCGAATAAGTTGAAGTCCAACATCGAAATAATCGACGACTTCAAGTCATCCCACGTGGCAGCATTGTCACCGGTCCATTTCGCACTATGCACACCCGTCGAAATGAAGGATGAACGAGATAGAACGAAGGGGCGAGTTCCATGGACGGTTCGCAAAGCCCGGTTTGTAGCAATTTGCTCAGTGAGACCGTACAAGTTGTGAGTGTTGTAGACAGACACGTTGCCGTACTGAGTGGCTGACATAGGCACTGTTCTCACACTCATTTTTCCGTGGGCGTTGGCAATCATGTAAGGCGGGAAATCATACGTATTCGTGGGATCCACGGTCTTGCAATCAAGAACGCACTTCTGAGATGCATCACCCGCAACACAAACCTGTCCATTGCCGTCATTATTGCAGAAGTTGGATGGTTCGTTCATATCAATCCACAATCCATCAACAGGAGTGATGGCCAAGAAGTTGCGAATTTGTTCCGTCCAATAATCCTGAGCAGAGGGATGCAAGAAATCAGGGAAATACACTTGTCCAGGCCACACCTGAGCGAGATAGTTCTTGCCCTGAATGTCCTTGATGTAGAGATCCAAGGTCAAGCCCTTCTCATACGCGTCGTAACCAGGATACACCATAATTCCAGGATCCACGATAGGAACGAATCGCTGGCCATTCTCGTGAAGCTTGCTCACAAAGGATTGCACTTCACTGATGGGGAAGTTCTTCGCATCGTAGGTGAAGTCGCGGTAGCTTTGCATGTAGTCGATGTCCATCCATTGTGTATCAAGAGGAATATTGGCCTTCGAGTAGTTGGCGACGATCTCTTCCACCTCGTAGACCGAGGAGTAGCCCCACTTGCAGTTGTGGAAGCCCAACGACCAGTAAGGGAACATGGTAGGACGACCGACAATGCCCGTGTATTGGCGCACCACGTCTTCAGGAGTGGGGCCGTTGAAGACATACAAGTCAACGATTCCACCGTTGGCTTTGAAAGTCATCGAATTCTGCTCCAAAGAGGCATCGATACCGTTGCTGTTCATCAGCATCACACCATGCGCCTTGCCGTCGACTATTTGCACGTAGTACGGATATGCACCGTACAGATTGACGTTGAATGTCTCAGCGCCAATATCAGCTGCCCACATGGTGTACGTATGACCTGGCTGCAAGGCATGGTTCAAACGAGTGGACTCACCAAGACCGAAGGTGGTGGCCGAAGGATCAATGAACGTGGGGATTTCCAAATATTGATCCTTGAAGGTGAAGGTCTCACCAAGCTTAAACAGGGACTTGCCGTCAGACACGCGAACCACTTCAAAGCCGAAAGGGGCAGCGGTGTAGGCCACTTCAATGTTGGAGTTCGCTGGCTTCTTGGTCGCGTGAGTTCTCTTCACAACCGACTCGGGCACCTCCCAGCGGGCGTTATTCGCATCGGTGATCTTCACACGCACTGTATCTTCGTTCTCATAGACCACCTCAAACGATAAGGTCTGGACGTCAGATCCATAGACGGAAGTGCCCTCTCCGTTCAACTTCAAAATGGCTTTGAAGCCAGTCTCAGTCTCAACCACTTCGTGCAAGGTGTAACCAGTTGCAACTTGAGTGGGATAAAAGCACCAAGGAATTCCTGCAGATGAAAGACCTTGCTCGTAGTTTGATTCCACTGGGGACCAGCAGCACCCTTTGGTTTCACAAGATTGTTGGTCGACGCCATCGAAATTGCCGCAATCAACTTTCACGTTGTTGGACAACGAGCAGCTGCCCGATTTGACCTTGGCCAACGATGTGGCGGTGGTCCCCAAAACAAAAGCACTTGACACAATATAAGCCAGAGACTTCATTCCTTTAACAAACAAATATGTTGCACGCCAGAATTGCCTAAAATTAAACTCCAAGTCCAAAGTCCATGGTCGAGAGAGCGATTTCTCCACCACTCCACTCCGTCACGGCGGTCATCGTCACCATCCTCACCTTGTCCCTGTCACTTGTCGTCACTGCTATCTCTGTCACTTGTCGTCGCTTATCCCAAATGTGAAAACGGTCGCCGCGAAAACCGACCGCCTGCCTCATCAGCAGCCATGAAGATCGCCAAGTCATCTTGTCCAATATTACGCCATTCGTTGAACAGGTGCCGGCACAATCGAACTGGATCTCGGGACATCCTTCCCCCCTACAAGAGACACATCTGTGGAAGTCACCAGCCGTTGCATTATCTGTGAGATTTTGGTTGTGTAATTTGCATCGAGAAAGAAGCGGGTACCATTTATTTGTCCACGATGAGTTCGAAGAACAAAGCAGCACAGTCGCCTCGAGTGAAGGCACACTCACTCAAAGCCACGCCGAGTGCGAAGAAGCTGAAGAAGAAGTCCTCGTCACGTGCGCTGGTGGACACACTGGAGTCGGTGACGTCGGTGGAGGATGACGTAGACCCCATGAGTTCGTCACGTCCGCTGGATCGCAGCATCACGAGTATGGCGGAGGATAAGAGCATGGGTCAGGTCATGAAGGTAAGTGGCTGCTGCGGCTTGGGATGTGGAAATGGCCATCGATGGTAACGTTGCGGTGCGATGGACGTGTGTGTGCAGGCGATGACGGGGCAAGACGTGCTGCAGCTGCAAATGCAGCTGGCGAAAGCCATGGATGACACGAGCATTCTGCGGTCGCGTCTCCGTGCAGAGCTGGAGCACCGCCAAGTGCTGGAGACGAAGATCACGGATCTGACGGAGAAGCTGTCGGAGGCGCGACGAGGCCTGTCGGAGACGAAAGGCGCGTTGAACAAGGTGCAGACGGTGGCGTCCCAGCTGATCACGAAGCGAGACGAACGAGAAGTGCAGCTGCAGCAAGCGCTGGACCAAAACGGCATCTACGAGCGCAAGATCGCGGAGCTGGAGATGCACATTTCGCACTTGTCGCACATCAACGAGCAGAACTCGAACTCGAACGCGGAGAAAGCGAACCAGGCGTGGATCGAGAAGGAGAAGCAACTGGAGGAGACCGTGACGGAAATGCGGGAGAAGCTGTCGCAGGCCCGCAAGGAGATCATTCGCGTGTCGGAGGAGAAGGAGAACGTCGAGTACATGTTGGAGGCGAAGAAGCGCCGCATCGCGACGTTGGAGGAGCACATCGCGACGCTGAACGGCAACAGTCCGGACATGTTGGCGTCGACACGGGACTCGCTGTTGATGTCGATGCTGGACCTGACACGGGCCCAGACGGCGGGCAACAGCAACAACGGCAACGGCGCCGTGGGCAGTCCGAACCTGCGCGGCAGTGTGGCGCAGTCGACGAATCCGTTTGCGGCGGCGATCGCTTCGGCAGTGGCGGCGGCGAGTAATGCCAATGGCAACGGGTCGGGTGGGTCGGTGGACGTGTCGCAGTTCGAGAGCAAGATCTCGAGTCTGGAGACGGACAAGCGCGGGCTGGAGGACCGGCTGATGTCGCTGGAGAAGCAGCTGCTGGAGCAGCAGAAGATGCAGATGCAGCAGCAGCAGATGCAGATGCAACAGCAGCAGAAGATGCAGCAGCAGATGCAGATGCAGATGCAGATGGCGCAGCAACAAGCCATGATGGCGGCGAACGCGGCGGCGAGTGCGACGGCGGCGGCGAGTGCGGCGGGGCCTCCGCCGGGGTCCGCGTCGATGCGCAACTCGGGGTCGCGGGCGTCGAGTCTGCGTGCGAGCGGGTCGGTGACACCGACGTCGGCGATGGCGAATCTGAGTTTGGCTCCGCTGGCGGACGCGGCCCGTCTGACGGCAGCGAACACGGCGGCGAACATGGTCGTGTCGCCGACGTCGATGGCGCACGCGGCGCAGCAGTCTCAGCCGGCACAGCCGCAGCCGATGCAGGCGGCACCGCTCGTCCGGCCACAGTCGCAGCCACAACAGCCGCAGCCACAGCCAACCGTGACGATCGTGACGCCCGCTCCGACGGTGTCGGCGCCGTCGTCGGTGCCGCAGCAAGCGCTGGCCGAGGCCGAGGCGCAGGCCGTGCTGCGCGAGATCCTGTCGTCGCGCGAGCGACAGCCGCGCCCGAAGACCGTCGAGCGGCCGCGCAGCAACGACGGCGTCCACACGAGCTCGAACGGCGCCAACCGACCGCGCGCCAGCACGCGCGAGTCGATGGACCGGTCGTCGGCCCGCGCCGGCAGCTCGCGCGCCTCGACGCGCATGAGCGCGAACATGAGCAACGGCGGCAGTGGATCCGGCGGCGGTGCGAGCGGCGGTGGTTCCGGCGCGGTGGCCCCGACGACCAGCAGCATGGCGCTGCCGGTGCAGACGCAGACGCCGACGTTCGGGTCGGCGACGGCGGCGGCGTTGGCCGAGTCGACGACGACGGCGGCGGGTGGCGCTTCTGGAGCCGACGGCGGTCGTGACTCGGTCCGCGCGGCGTTGGAGAACACGCAGAAGGCGTACGCCAACGACCAGTTGAGCAGCAAGCCGTTCGAGACCAACGTGCGCGACGCGTCGAGTGCGGCGGCGTCCGTTCGCCCGACGCTGTCGCGGCTGGCGTCGCGGTACATCAAGCCCGGCGACGACCCCGAAGACGCGAAGGACCGCCTGAACGAGGAGAAGAAGGCGAGCAAGAAGAGGATCATGGACTGGATGAAGTCCTTCCAGCAGGAGCACGGGCGCGAGCCCACGAAACAAGAGCGCGAATCCGGCGCCGGCGTCTGGTACAAGGAGTATCGACAGCTGTCGAAGGTGCTGAAGGAGATGGACGGCGGCAGCTCGGGGCCCGGCGCGTCATCTCGGGCGTCGATGATCATGCCGGACATGGACGACGACTAAGGCGGCGGCATTATGCAGTGGGAATCGCAGTGGGAATCGTAGTGTGCGAGTGCGTGGTGTGGTTTCGGTGTGGATCGTCGGTGTGGTTTGATTAGCTGTGTGTTTCCTACGCGGTACTGTGTGTGGTGTTTGTTGAGTTGACGGTTTTGATGTTCCTGGGGCCCTGGCCACCTCTCTCGGCAGCAGCGTCTGTCGGACGGCGAGGGGTCTACGCGGGGTCGGTTGTTAGTATGGCGCCGTGTCTGCCGCCACGGCGACGGTGCGTTTCTTTCTTTCTTTTTTTGTTTTTGTTTTGTTTTCGCTGTGTTTCATTTGGTGTTCATTGGTTTTCGCTTATGTTTCTTTCGTTTCGTCGTGGCGCAATCGGGATTGTTGGCTGCCTTTCGCTTCGGTTGTAAATCGCTCGTGTCTAAGTAGCTCGCTCCTCTTGTCTGTCTGTGTGTCGGGGCCCTGAACGGTTGCCATGAGAAAGAAAGAGACGCGGGGGGGGGGGGTGCAGAGAGACGCATCGACCATAAGAGAAATGAAATTACGGGGCCTGTGGGTGGGCCCAGTTACAGCGGTAACAGTCGTGGCGGCGGCGGGGGACGGTGGGGCGATGTGCAGCAGACACGCCACAACGTCGGTGGTGGCTGTCTCCTCGCCCCATCCGTCACCGTCGTCGCCACCGTTGAGAAACCAAGCGAAACCAAACGAAACCAAATGAACGCAACAAATGAAAACAGCACATGAAAAGCAAAAATCAAATCAAACGGCGTGTCTGACAGCCGTAGCCGCCAACACCCACCACACCGAACACAGTGACCATGTACACAGCCCACAACAAACCCATCGCACGTGTACACGTCCTCACATACTACTAACAAGCGGTGAAGGCCGCCCGCGGGGACAGGGCGCACGGCCAGTGCCCCAGCGTGTGTCTGGGTAACTGCTGCGACGACACGTGACACCACTCGACCATCGCCACTACCCCCACACCCTGCGACACTCCACACGCGCTACCGCCCACACCAACGCTGCCGCCTCAGTCGTCGTCCATGTCCGGCATGATCATCGACGCCCGTGACGACGCGCCGGGCCCCGAGCTGCCGCCGTCCATCTCCTTCAGCACCTTCGACAGCTGTCGATACTCCTTGTACCAGACGCCGGCGCCGGATTCGCGCTCTTGTTTCGTGGGCTCGCGCCCGTGCTCCTGCTGGAAGGACTTCATCCAGTCCATGATCCTCTTCTTGCTCGCCTTCTTCTCCTCGTTCAGGCGGTCCTTCGCGTCTTCGGGGTCGTCGCCGGGCTTGATGTACCGCGACGCCAGCCGCGACAGCGTCGGGCGAACGGACGCCGCCGCACTCGACGCGTCGCGCACGTTGGTCTCGAACGGCTTGCTGCTCAACTGGTCGTTGGCGTACGCCTTCTGCGTGTTCTCCAACGCCGCGCGGACCGAGTCACGACCGCCGTCGGCTCCAGAAGCGCCACCCGCCGCCGTCGTCGTCGACTCGGCCAACGCCGCCGCCGTCGCCGACCCGAACGTCGGCGTCTGCGTCTGCACCGGCAGCGCCATGCTGCTGGTCGTCGGGGCCACCGCGCCGGAACCACCGCCGCTCGCACCGCCGCCGGATCCACTGCCGCCGTTGCTCATGTTCGCGCTCATGCGCGTCGAGGCGCGCGAGCTGCCGGCGCGGGCCGACGACCGGTCCATCGACTCGCGCGTGCTGGCGCGCGGTCGGTTGGCGCCGTTCGAGCTCGTGTGGACGCCGTCGTTGCTGCGCGGCCGCTCGACGGTCTTCGGGCGCGGCTGTCGCTCGCGCGACGACAGGATCTCGCGCAGCACGGCCTGCGCCTCGGCCTCGGCCAGCGCTTGCTGCGGCACCGACGACGGCGCCGACACCGTCGGAGCGGGCGTCACGATCGTCACGGTTGGCTGTGGCTGCGGCTGTTGTGGCTGCGACTGTGGCCGGACGAGCGGTGCCGCCTGCATCGGCTGCGGCTGTGCCGGCTGAGACTGCTGCGCCGCGTGCGCCATCGACGTCGGCGACACGACCATGTTCGCCGCCGTGTTCGCTGCCGTCAGACGGGCCGCGTCCGCCAGCGGAGCCAAACTCAGATTCGCCATCGCCGACGTCGGTGTCACCGACCCGCTCGCACGCAGACTCGACGCCCGCGACCCCGAGTTGCGCATCGACGCGGACCCCGGCGGAGGCCCCGCCGCACTCGCCGCCGCCGTCGCACTCGCCGCCGCGTTCGCCGCCATCATGGCTTGTTGCTGCGCCATCTGCATCTGCATCTGCATCTGCTGCTGCATCTTCTGCTGCTGTTGCATCTGCATCTGCTGCTGCTGCATCTGCATCTTCTGCTGCTCCAGCAG
Source organism: Poteriospumella lacustris (assembly GCA_008000375.1). NCBI lineage: Eukaryota > Chrysophyceae > Chromulinales > Dinobryaceae > Poteriospumella > Poteriospumella lacustris. Next base: position 120,189 of record SMOI01000070.1, read on the forward strand.
CTGCTTCTCCAGCGACATCAGCCGGTCCTCCAGCCCGCGCTTGTCCGTCTCCAGACTCGAGATCTTGCTCTCGAACTGCGACACGTCCACCGACCCACCCGACCCGTTGCCATTGGCATTACTCGCCGCCGCCACTGCCGAAGCGATCGCCGCCGCAAACGGATTCGTCGACTGCGCCACACTGCCGCGCAGGTTCGGACTGCCCACGGCGCCGTTGCCGTTGTTGCTGTTGCCCGCCGTCTGGGCCCGTGTCAGGTCCAGCATCGACATCAACAGCGAGTCCCGTGTCGACGCCAACATGTCCGGACTGTTGCCGTTCAGCGTCGCGATGTGCTCCTCCAACGTCGCGATGCGGCGCTTCTTCGCCTCCAACATGTACTCGACGTTCTCCTTCTCCTCCGACACGCGAATGATCTCCTTGCGGGCCTGCGACAGCTTCTCCCGCATTTCCGTCACGGTCTCCTCCAGTTGCTTCTCCTTCTCGATCCACGCCTGGTTCGCTTTCTCCGCGTTCGAGTTCGAGTTCTGCTCGTTGATGTGCGACAAGTGCGAAATGTGCATCTCCAGCTCCGCGATCTTGCGCTCGTAGATGCCGTTTTGGTCCAGCGCTTGCTGCAGCTGCACTTCTCGTTCGTCTCGCTTCGTGATCAGCTGGGACGCCACCGTCTGCACCTTGTTCAACGCGCCTTTCGTCTCCGACAGGCCTCGTCGCGCCTCCGACAGCTTCTCCGTCAGATCCGTGATCTTCGTCTCCAGCACTTGGCGGTGCTCCAGCTCTGCACGGAGACGCGACCGCAGAATGCTCGTGTCATCCATGGCTTTCGCCAGCTGCATTTGCAGCTGCAGCACGTCTTGTCCCGTCATCGCCTGCACACACACGTCCATCGCACCGCGACGTTACCATCGATGGCCATTTCCACATCCCGAGCCGCAGCAACCACTTACCTTCATGACCTGGCCCATGCTCTTATCCTCCGCCATACTCGTGATACTGCGATCCAGCGGCCGTGACGAACTCATGGGGTCTACGTCATCCTCCACCGACGTCACCGACTCCAGTGTGTCTACCAGCGCACGTGACGAGGACTTCTTCTTCAGCTTCTTCGCACTCGGCGTGGCTTTGAGCGAGTGAGCCTTCACTCGAGGCGACTGTGCTGCTTTGTTCTTCGAACTCATCGTGGACAAATAAATGGTACCCGCTTCTTTCTCGATGCAAATTACACAACCAAAATCTCACAGATAATGCAACGGCTGGTGACTTCCACAGATGTGTCTCTTGTTGGGGGGAAGGATGTCCCGAGATCCAGTTCGATTGTGCCGGCACCGGTTCCACGAATGGCGTAGTATTGGACAAGAAGAATTGGCGATCTTCAGCTGCGGACGAGGCGGTCGCTCAACCGTTTTCGCGGCGACCGTTTTCACTTTGGCGCCACCGCCGACAGCGACGACAAGTGACAAGAGACAGAGACAGCAGTGACGACAAGTGACAGTGACATCATAAAGACACGATGACGACGACGAGGTCTATGCACGTCACACGTCACTTCGCAGTGGGTCCGGATCCGAAGTTGCCTAATACGACGCAAACGAAATAGAGAAAGAGATTGAGAGAGAGCTGCTAATTGGAAGTACTTACACAGATCAACAAACAAGCACACCACTCAAAATCAAATACACCACCCACCACTCACCACACACCCCTCCCCAAACCGCACTCAGGCGTGGGGGGCGTAGACAGCCAACGGCGAGGCAGCAGAGGCGGCGGTGGCGGCGGCGGTGTCAAAACCAATGTCAAATCAAAACAAACTCGTATCGAATCGAGCGAAAACAAACAAACAAATAAACAAATAGCAAAACGCGCACGAAAATCAATCAACAGGACGAGAGGGGGGGTCAGAACTTGGCGCTGGCACCCGGAGACGGCTGCTCGTCGACGAGCATCTGTCGGTCGGCGAGCAGCTTCTTGAGCTTGTTCTTGCGGGCGATCTTGACCTGCATCTCCTGGCTGAGCTTGCGGAAGTCGTCCATCGTGGGCTCGCGGTGCTGCAGCGCCACGAACTCTTGCTTCCACTCGCGTAGCTCGCGCCGCAGCGTCACGTACTCGTTCTTCATCGTCTCCAGCTGGGTCACCGAGAAGCCGCCGACGGTGGCGGGCGACTTCGACGCACCGCCGCCGCCGCCGCCGCTGCTGCTGCTGCTGGCGGCGGTTGGCGACGTCGGTGCCGTCGGTGCCGAGGACGCGGCCTTGGGCGACGCCTTGGCGCTGTGGCCTGTGCCGCCGTGGGCGCCGCCGCTGTGGGTGCTGGCTGCGCTGTGGGCACCACCGCTGTGGTCCTTGGCGCTGTGGACGCTGTGGGCGCTGCCGCTTCGGGCCCCGACGCTGTGGTCCTTGGCGCTGTGGGCGCTGCCGGCGCTGTGCAGAGACGCGCGATTGCTGCCGGTCGTCGCACCGGTAGCGACATTGGCGTTGGCGGTGGTCGGTACGTTGCGAGGCGACGGCGACAAGCGACCGCTGCGACTGCTGCCGCTGCCGCCGCCGTGGGCACTGCCCGCGCTGCCGACGGAGCGAGCGTCGTCGTCGCCGACGTTGCTGCTCACGCGGCGCAGGCGACTGCTGCTGCCGCCGCCGCTGTGCAGGTGCTTCGCACTGCCCGACGCCGGCGGATGCGGCTGCTGGCGGCTGCTGGGCCGACTGCCGCCGCCGCCGCCGGTGGCGCTCGTGACGCTGCCCGTGCGCGACAGCGACGACGTCGCCAGTGGTGACGCCGCCCGCGCCGCCTCCAGAGCACCGCCGCCGCCGCTACCGCTACCGCCACCGGCGACGTGGGCGGAGGAGTGCGAGTGGCCCAGCTCGCCGTCGAGCGCGCTGAAGTCGACGTCGAAGGCGTCTTCCGCCTCCTTCGCGTCCTCTGCGCCGACCGTCGCAGCGGTGGCAGCGGTCGCGGTGGGTGTGAAGTCCATCGCCTGCACCGCCTGCAGCGCCTGCGCGATCGGGTGCGTCGACGTGACCACCGCCGCATCGTCCGCCACAGCGGCGGTGGCGGCGGCCGCGACGGTGGCGGCGGTTTCGTCGTCGCCGTGCGTCACGGTGACCTGCGGCGTCGCCGAGCGACTGCTCAGCGCCTGCGTCATCACCTGGCCGACGAAACTCATCGACGAGCGACGAATGCCAGCCGACGCCGCAGACGCTGCCGTCGCGTCGTCAGCGGCAGCGGCGGTGACGGTGACGGTGGCGGTGGCGGTGGCGGCGCCGGGGCGAGGGGTGGCCGAGCGACTGTTCGACGCGCTGCTCTGCAGCGCCGCCGTCACGACGTCGCCCACGAACTGCATCGACGTGCGCCGCACTTTGCCGGGGCTGACGCTGCGAACCGCCTCGGCGACGGCGTCGCGGTGGTCGTCGCCGCTGCCGCCGCCGCTGTTCGTCGTCGTCGTCGTGGCGTCCTCCTGCGACGAGGCGGTCGACTCCTGCGACGCCTGCGACTCCAACGGCGGCTGCTGCGACTGCTGCGCCTCCGTCGCGTCGTGGTGCGTCACGGCGGCGACCAGCAGCGACTTCTTCTTCGACTTCTTCTTCGACTTCTCCCCGCCGACGCCACCGCCGACGCTGCCGTCGTCCGCCGCGGCCATCACCATCGATTTCTTCTTCCCGCCGCTCTTCTTCTTCGGCTTCGACGGCGCCGCATCGGTCGCAGCCGCATCGGTCGCAGCCGCATCGGTCGCAGCCGCATCGGTCGTAGCCGCATCGGTCGTAGCCGCCGCCGCGTCCACCGCAGGGGCGACAGAGGCGTCAGCGTCAGCATCAGCGGTGGCAGTGGCGATGGTCACGGCGGCCGGCGAGGCCATGCGACTGTTGCTGCGCACCGCCGAGGCGACGAGGTCGCCGACGAAGGCCACCGACGTGCGACGGATCTTCTCTCCACCGCCACCGGCGTCGTCCGAGGCGGCGGTGGGGGCAGCGGTGAGGGCGGCGGTGGGGGCGGCGAAGTCGTAGGCGGGGTGCTGCGTCGCCGGTTGAAACGTCGCGGGGAAGGCCGCGGGGTAGTCGGCGAGCAGCGCGGGCGGCCGATCCTCCTGCCCCTGCTCGTCGTCCTCCAGCGCCGCCGCGGCGGCGGATCCGCCGGTGGCGAGGGCGACGGCGTGGGCCGGCCAGCCGCGCTCTTCGAAGTAGGCGCGCAGGTCGGGGATGACCACGGCCGCGTGCTGCAGCCCCGACTGCGCCGGCGGCTTCCACGTCGCGGCGGCCTGCTCCATCGTCGCCATGTCCATCGAGCGCAGGGTCAGGCCCAACGCGGCGCGGAGGCCCGGCGACAGGTTCATGTCACCGATCGACTGGCGCAGCGACTCGTCGTCGTACGCCGCCGCCGACGCGTCCTCCGCCGCCGCTGCATCGCCACTGCCGCTGTCAACGACGACGGAGCCTACAGCGGAGCCAACGGCGGCGCTGCGCGGACGCGAAGCTGCCGCGCGGCTGCCCGGTCGCGAGGTCGACCCCGCGCGACTGGCAGCTCCACCCGCCGCCGTCGCGGCCGCCGCCTCCTCCGCCTCGGCGGCGTCGCCACCGTCGCCGTCGTCGGTGTCGCTCAGCTGAATCGCGTACGGATCCTCCGCGACCAGCGTCAGCGGCGGCGGCAGCTCGCCCGGCGGCACCGTCGGGAACTCGCTCACGTCCACCGCCAGCGCGCCGCCGCCGCTGCTCTGTCGCTCCGCGCGCAGCTGTCGCTCGTAGCCTCGCGCCTCGTCGCCGATCGCCACGAGCGCGTGGCCCTGCGCCTCAATCGCCGCCCGCGCGGCGGTGTACACGTCGAGGAGGCGGCGGCGCTCGTGGTGCACCTCGAACGACGCCGCGGCCCATTCGCCGTACGGGCGACTGCGCTGCAGGTCGTGTCGGTCCGGGCGGCGGCCGCAGAGCGCGCGGAACTGGCGCTGCCACTGCCGCATCTCCTCGGTGATCGCCGCGGCCTCCTGCTCCAGCACGCGCAGCTCGTCGCGCGTCTCGTGGACGACGAGCCACTGCGCATCGATCTTCGATTTCACCTGCGTCGCGCGGCCGCGCCAGTCCTGCAGGCGCCGCAGCCACTCCTGGCGCTGCTGGTGCTCCGCTTGGGCTGCCGCCGCTGCCGCTGCCGCCGCTGCTGCTGCGGCGGCGCCCGCCGCGCCTGCACCGCCACCGGCGGCGGCGGCGGCGACTTTCTTCTTCAGAAACGGCGAGTGCGGCCCGCCGCTGAAGGCGGAGGACACGCCGCTCGTCCTGAAACCGCCGCCGATGCCGCCCTCCGCCGTCGCGCCGGTGGTGGCGGTGGCGTTCGCGTTAGCGACGGCGACGATCGCCGCCTGCTGCCAGTGGTGGTGGTCGGCGGGCTGGTACCGCTGCTCCTCCGCCAAATAGGCGACCTCCTCCTGAATCAGCCGCTCGACGATGCGGTCTTCGGCGCGCTGGACGATCGACGCGATGCGCGCCTCGTACCGCGCGAAGGCCTCGTCGACCCACGTCCGCTCCGCCAGCAGCCCGTCGACGAGACTCGCCCAGACGACCTCCGTCGCGGCGGTAGCGACCGCGTCGACCTGCGCATCGATCACCGCCTGGCGACGCGTCAGTTCGCGCGCAATTTCGAACTGCACCTCGCGCTCGATGGCCACGACGTGGGCGACTAGCGGCGCCGCCTGTTCGTCCCACAGCGCCGCCAAGACGACGTCTTCGACCGCTGCGGCGTAGCGCTCGGGCAGCGTGTCGCGCTCTTCGTCGGTGAGCGGTGGCCGCAGTCGCGACAGGAGCCGACCGCCGTCGTCGTCGACCGCCTCGTCGGTGGGCACCGTCGCGAGCGAGTCCTCGGCGCCGGGCAGCTGCTGCGACGTGGTCAGCAACGAGTCCTCGCCGGGCAGTCCGCCGCCGCCGAGCAGGCCCCCGTCGCCGTCGCCGTCGTCTTCTTCGTGTGGCGCCTCCTGCAGCGCCTCGACCGCCTGGCGCATGGCCTGCACCTCGGTGTCCATCCGCTGCAGCGTCGACGGCAGCGACAGCGTCGAGAGCGAGTCGGACGGCTCGACGACCATTTTCAAGAACGTGCCCTGGCGGATCAGGTCGATGGGCGACACGAAGCCGAGCGTCTCCTTCTTGACGAGCGGGTGGTCGCTGAGGTCGGGCGGCTGCTGGGTCTGCGCCGTGAGATACGGGTTCTCCATGATCGCGTCCACGTCCAAGAACGACGCGCCCGTCGTCGACAGAAACGACTCGTCGAAGGCGCCGTCCATCGACGAGACCGCAAAGCTACCGCC
>SMOI01000071.1:4305-23859 GCA_008000375.1 Poteriospumella lacustris
ACCACCACAATCGCCAACGTGAACAACGCCGTCACCATCATCAGACCCCAAAACAACAGTCCGCTGCGCAGGTTCACGCCCAGAATGAACACCATCCCCACAAACGCCCACAACGGCTGCAGCTCCGGGTTGAAGTCGTGCGCCGCCTCCACCAACATTCCTAGCTTCAGAAAGCTGCGCGTGTTGTAGAAGTTGTAGTACAGGAACTCCAGACACGCCGCCATGAAGCCCCAGAACGGACCCAACGAGCACCGCACGAAGCCGAAGTTGCCGCCGGCGAACGGCACGATGCCGACGAGCTCGGAGAGGCAGAGGAGGAGGACGAAGGACCCCAACGAGACGGTGAGGAAGGTGATCATGGCAGCTTTGAGGCCACAGAGGAGAACTATAGACGGATGAATGGGTGATGAGTCATGGTCCATCGAACAAGAAGCGAATACGACTTACAATGTTGCCACAAGGAAGAGGCGAGGCCACCGAGATCGATTGCCAGTACGAGCAACTATTGAAGTGACCGAGAATGGTTTTATCGGCTGAGAGAAATGATGGTGTGCGATATAATTACTTACCAAACAATGTGCGAACCCCATGACCTTGGTCGTGGTCGTTGAAGTCTTGGTGGCGGTCGATGCGTCGGCGACAGCTGTCATCTCCAAGAATAATTGACGGACCTCGTCAGGGAAATATTTTTAGACGGTAATAATATGTGAGTGAGCCCTGTTCAGGCGGACATGGGGCATGCAAAAAAAAGACCACCGCGTCCGCCAAAAGTTCGCGGCAAAACCGCCAAAAGTTCGCGGCAAAAATGAAAGTTGTTCTGAACGGCTAGGAATTGCACCGATCGCGACGACGATGACGAGGAAATGGACAGCAGATACCGGTACACTATAGGTACCCAGTATTACTACTGTATTCACAGTACTGTAAAAGATGAGCAAAGACGGTGTCAAGGGACATCTCCTTCTCCTCCCAAGTGATAGCAATGATTTCACTGTCATCAACTCCTTGATAACAATCCATCGATGGGGCGTTGGATTAGGTAGGTATACCTAGATTGGCAATACGTACAGGAGCCACAAAGGTCACAACAAGTTTCAACTGGAAACAACAGCACATTAGAATGTCCGCAGCAAAGGTCATAAGTCACTTCCAATAAATGCTTTCATAGTTTAACGTGAGGAAATGTTGGCATCGTGGCACTTTCTCAGTCAGCAATAGGGAGCCCAGGAGCTCAATGTTTCAAGTATGATTCTTCTTTCAACGATTACACGACACTCCTTGGTCATGGTTTACAGGTAAACTAAGTCATGAACATAAGATGCGGGGAAGAGATAGCGCCCGTACAGTCTTTGCACGCTTTGCCGTCAGATTTTCAGACTGTGGATAGGTATTCACTTCTACAGTGCCGATGGGATGAGATTTTACAGTACGCTATTCTCGTGGGCATAAATATGCAGTGTGTTGACAGCGTTTTAGGCGACGGCGAAAAACGGAGAGTTGTCCACACTGATGTTGACACCCACATTGTGATAGTCTGCCCGCACCTCTGCAAGGAAGGAGCACATAGCGAAAATGTGCTTGGCGGCATTGAAAACAACCATAAAAGGATTTGCGGCGGATCGATTGGACAGAATTCTCACATCGTCTGGTAAATCTTCAATAACTTCAGCTGCCGGTGGGCACACAGCTCTTTTCCCTCGAACCGAGAAAAACGCCATCGTTCGCGCCACGAAATCACGATCCCCTGGGACTATATCCTCCCCCGTTATGAAATAACGAACATCATGACCATCCTTTCTTGTCTTTTTCAAAGTTAAACCGATTCTCCAGTCGACTTCGTTGATCGATCTGGTTCGTTTTCGTCCACTGAACTTCGGGACATCCTCTTCCACGACAGACGGTAGAGGGTTTTTTGTTGTCATGATCATGATTTGACCACTTGATTGAAATGAAATGAAATGAAATGAAATGAAATGAAATGAAATGAAGAATGACTCGAAGCCGCGAGTCTGAACGGAATGAACGCATGAAGCCAGCAGGGCCAGGTGGAAGGAGGGCGCGAAGGGCGTAGGGAACACCAATTATAGAGGCCTAAAGTAACATGATTATCCACGAAGCAACCTCAAACATAGAGTGTTATTCCAGGTCGTTAACCCCTTGTTTACAAACCCTCCGCCTTTTCCTGTTACTTTGTTGATATTCGGGACCTCTTGTTATTACGTCAATGCGCTTGTGTCAATCATTGCCGGCTTGGATGGAAAACCGATCCCAAATGAGCTGAACGAGCATCATCAAACCAATCTGTTTCCGCTGTGAGTCACGAAGGTATTCAAACGGACGGATGGTTGGTTTCGGCGATTGGCCTCAGAGGGGTCTGCCCCGATGAACAGAGGTGGTGGCGGTGGGCGGCGACGATCGAAAAAGTTTTCCGCCGTCGTCGGAGAAGAAAGCTTTCTCTGGCCGATACAAACAAACAAACAAGCCACTTCTTGCCTTCTTTTGATTCCTACTGCATCGAACCTTCTTTGCCTGATTTGTTCAAGGCGAGATTTAGTTTTTTTGGATTTGTGAAGAGAACAGTTGTCGTGTTGTCATTCGATTGTCAGCGACTTCATTGACAAAAGAGACTCTCTACTTTTTTATTGGCTTTTATAATACCGTGGTATTGAAATGTCAACACCTTCCCCTTCCCCAATGTCCAATAACGGCAAGATGCCTCGTTGTCTTATCGAAAAGGAGTTCGAACGTAAACGAGCGTATGACATCATGCGTCGAATGGACTCCGAACAGCACTCATTGACCATTTGCGAATGGGGAGCTAGAGGATTTGCGTCCATTGCTGGTATGGCTATGACGACGCAGAACGCAGAATCCCTTGCTGATTTCCTCGACGATGGCGGCTGTGAAGCGCTGGTACAAATCATGAACAAATATGCAGAGATGTCCGTTGTCGTCGCGGCATACGGGTGTCTCACCGCCAGTATCTTGGCGTGGAGTTTACGCGAATTAAAAGAGTTCTTAGGCGAGATTGGTGCGGGTGAAATCATCGTCTTCGCCACGACGATGCACATCGGTGACCCGCTCGTGTCTGAATTTGGCACGCGCGCCATTGGTTTACTGGCCAAACAGAACATTTCCAATAGTTATCGCTTGGCTCAAGCTGGTGCATGTGATGCTTTAGCACAAGCTGGTAACTTTGGCTTCAACTTGCGTCACGATCGTGCGGTAGACGTCGCCGCCAACGTCTGTCTGGCCTTCTCCGAACTCGCCGAAGCCGTCAACGCCACTCGATTGATGGAATGTGGGGCATCAGCCTTGGTCGTCGAACTAACGAAATACCATCACAAAAGCGATGATTTTGCACGTGCCGCGATGCGTGCGATCTGTGCCTTGGCGAGTTTGAACGCGCAGCATCGCGAAGAACTGGGTCGTTGCGACGTGTGTCCCCTCGTCGTGAAGATGCTCTACCTGCACACGACGATTCCTCAAATTGTGTTGGAAGGTTGTGAGGCGATTATGCATCTGTCTCTGTCACCGAACAACGCCAATCGTCTGGGTGCGTGCGGTGGTTGTGAAGTCGTGTGTACGATGCTGAACAACAAGCTACAGGAGGTCGACTTCGGTGCGGAAGTGTGTACCGGTGCCATGCTGAATCTGTCACTGTATGGGGAAGACGCGAAACGAAATCGATTGAAGCTGGTTCAGGCCCATGGCATTGAATTGCTTCGTAAGACGCAGTTTTCGCCACGGGCGTCGTACAAGGCGCGGGAGAACATCGTCACGTTGTTGGACTTGTTGGCGACGGAGATGGCCCAAGCCGCCGAAGCCAACGGAGATACATCAGCCGCACAACAACACAGTGGTGCTACCGCGGCAGCCACGCCCGGTGCCAATCCGTATCATTACCAAGCACATCACAACGGCCAGGCGGGACACGTGCATCCCGCGCGACACATGGTACAGTTCCTGCACGGCAGCAGCAGCGACAACAACAACGGCGACCTCGTCTCCATCATTCATGGCTCAGAAATGAAAGGAGACACCGTTCCATTGAAGGTGGAAGTGCGAGAAGTCATCGAGTACTCGTCGTTTGTGCCGTTCGCCGCGGGTCGTCGATCACCGTCGCCGGAGCAAGACGACGCGGCGACGACCACGACCACCGCCGAAGACGAAGATACTCATTCGTCGACGGCCACCCACAAGACGACCAGCCCCATGGCCAATTCGATTTTCACGCAGAACAACCGTACCAAGGCCCACAACGCCGTCGTGGAGCTGTAGACGTCGTCTTCGTCGTCGTCTTCGTCTCCCAGACACCCCCTCCCTCGCGCGGGGTGTTGTCTTTGTCGCCTCATGTTTCGCCGTTGGATGAGGTGTTTGTTGTTTTCTTTTGCGCTGGGAACTAGCCCCACGTTACGCCTCGCACTGTCTTATGCGTGGTTTTGTTTGTTTTTCTCTCCTCTCCTCGTCGCCGCATAGACAAGACTACGAACGCGGCGGTCGTTTTCCCTGACTCGCCCCTCCTCCACTCCTCACCCTTTCTCTCCCTCTCTCTCTCTCTCTCCCCCTTTGACTCCTCTCGCTTTCGTTGTAGTTCCTCTTATGCGTTGATCTTTGTGGTGTACTCCCCCCTCCTCCATCGTCATTGGCTTCGTCGTCACCCGCTACCGCTACAGCCCGCAGGCGAATGTCTCTGTGTGTTTGGGTCAGTGGGACCGGCGGTGGCGCTGTGATTGATGCCTCATAATACGCGCCCAGTCACCTTAGCGTGCGGCTTCATACTTGTTTTTGCTTTTTTTTTCGCGCGCGTGTGTTGGACTTGGCCTTCTCTCTGTTTCCTGTTTGTGGTTTGTGGCGGCGGCGGCGGCGGTGGGTTTGATTTGGTGGGCGCTTGACGTGTGTGCAGCTGTGTCCTCGTGGGTGTGTCGGGGACGTGCCATCGGCGCCGTCGAGTCTCGTCACTTTCTCCCGTTGGGGTCACACGGGTCGCTTCGCCTGCCCCACCCACTCCCCGCCCCGCCGTCGAGGTGCTGTACGTTGTATTTTTTGTCGGCACGGTAGCCGCCCCCCCCCCCCGCGTGTCTGTTGTGTTCCTCTGCCTCCTGATTTGTTGCCTTCGGCTGGCGTCTCCTGCGTCCATCGTCTCCGCTCTGTGCGACAGACCGCTGCCCCTTGCCGTCCCCCGTCGAGGATGGCCGTCAGTTTGTTCATTGCTCTGCGCTGTTTCTTTTGACGACGGACGGCGCTCTACGCGGCACAACGTTGCCCGCTTCGCGTCGCCGTCGTTGTCGTCGATCGGTTTCGCTTGTTGTTGATTTGGCGTCCGGGTGGGACGCCACCCCGCTGCCTATCTCTGTCGGCCCCCACGCTCCGCTATCCCGCGCCTTCTTTTTTGTACCATAGCCTCCTTCTCCCCTTGTAACGCGTCGCGTGGACGACCCGCCGCCAACTGTAACCTGTTATGCCCCCCCCCTGCGTCTGTCTCTGTCTCTGTCTGCCGCTTCACACGCAACGCTTGACGGTGGTGGTTTGGTGGAGGGAAAACCGGTTGGTGTTGGGGGAGCCGCACGGCCCCAGAAATGCAATGACGATCCAAACAAAACCAAACAAAACCAAACAAAACCAAACAAAAGCACCGCAAGAGAATGAAAACGACGCTCTCGAGGCGCTACGTCGGCGGAGCAGCACCGCGTCGGCGAAGGGGGGGGGGGGCTCCGACGGGGACCTGCGTCCTGCCCCTTTTTCCCCACGCGACGGACGAACGACACAAGCGACACACACATACACACAGCGACCCACACCAACAAACAGATCAACGCGGACCGCCGCCCGTCAGGCGGTAGACACGCGTTGCGATAACAGATACACACACGCACACAGAGGTGGGGGAGGGGGCAGCGGTGTCTAGCCGAAGAGAATCTTCGACGCTCGTCGGAAGGCGTTCGACGAGGAGATGCCGGGGATTCGCCGTGTGGCGGTGCGCTGTCCGTTGCCGCTGCCATCGTCGTCGCCCTCGTCGTCGTCGTCGTCGCCATCTTCGTCGCTGTCCCCACCGCGCGCGCGTCGTCCGGCCGCTTTCTTCCCGCGTCTACCGCCGCCGCCGTTGTCTTCGTCGTCCTCGTCGTCCTCGTCGTCTCCGTCGTCCTCGTCGTCGCCCTCTTCGTCTTCTTCGTCGGAGAACTGCGACTCCTCCGCCATGCGCTTCAACTCGGACATCGACGCCGCATACTTCACGCCCATGGGGATGTTGTGGACGGAGATCTCGTCGGGTTTCGCGTCATCGGCGAGCACCGCCGAACCACGTCTGTGCTGCCCACCACCGCTGCCAGTGGCGTGCGTGCCGCCGCCTTTCTTCGTCGGCGCGTCGGCCTTGTACATGTTGCGGAACCACGAGTTCGTCACGGCCGCCGTGTCGTCTCCGAAGTGCTCTTCGCCACCGCCATCACCGCCACTGATACCACTGCCCGTGTGGCCTAAGCCATCGCCTCCCAACGAGGAGAAGAACAACGACAAGCGACCGACTCGTGGCTTCTGCGCGGTTTCCGCCGTGGGAATCGGCGGAGCGACGGTACCACCCGCCGCCTTCTTCGTCTTCGCCGCTTTGGCTCGTCGACCACCACCGTTGCCGCCATCGCTGCTGTCGCCGTCGCTGCTGCTGTCGTCATGGACACCGCCTTCTTCGTCGCTGTTGCCGCCGTGGTGGTCGTCGTCATCGTCGTTCGACGATGCGGCGGTCTTCGCACGCGACGAGCGGCCAAAGGCGGCGACTTTCATCGGCAGCAGGTCGTCGGTGGCCCCGGGTAACACGGGCGGTGTGCCCGTCGACGCCTCGACGTAGCTCTTCACGAGATAATCCAATTCTTTCACCTGGGACGTCACCAGGTAGACGCAGTCACAGAACTGCTGCGCATCGAGTTCGCCCAGCTGGCCCCCTTCGTCGTCACCGTCGCCGTCCGCGTCGCTGCCACCGTCGCTGTCACCGTCGCCGCTAGGACCACGACCTCGTGTACCGCGTAATTTCGCACGTTGTTGTTCTTGAAACTCTTCGAGATCGGCGAGGGTCACGTGGGGTTTGATGACCCAGTACGTGAAGATGTGTTTGTCGGGCAGCGTGACCCACTTGATGATCCGGCGGTACGGGTGGCGCATGATGACCGGTGGCTCGGTGGGTGTCAACAGGAAGATGGCGAGAGGTCCGACCCAGGCGTTCATACCGATGACGGGTGGAGAACTGTTGGGATCCAAGGGGTTGTCGTCGTATTGACATTGCACCTCGTACAACGTCGAGCCGTAGAAGGGGCACCACGTGCGAAGGGATTCCAGATAATTGATTTGTGCCTCGACTTTGCTTTTGCCGGCAATACGTGCATACAGTGCTTGTACACGGACCGCCAATTCTTCCGCATTTACGGCCGCCGCTGGATTCGTGGCCGCTTGTTGCAGTAACGATTTCATGCGGCTACGTGCTGGTTCAGGGAATCGAGATGATACACGATTCTTCATCACACGCAAATCATGATGCGCTGGGTTGAAATCACCGGATTCTGCTTGCATTTTCAAACATCCCAACATCACCGCCTCGTCCTCCGTCAGGTAGAACTTGCCCGTCATACACATGAACACCGCTTCCATAAAGGCCAGCCACATAGCCGTATTGGGTTGTTTGTTCCGAATACCGTGTTGGAAGACCTCATGATCGAAAGCTCCGTATTTGAAAGAAATCCAACTGCGAAAGAGCAACCGCACTTCTTGACCAGAATTGGTGGGGTCTTTCATGACGTCGGTGATCACCTCGTTCAGTTCTACTCGTCGGACATTGTTACCCACCACACGGAAAAGAGCAAACGTTGAGATATCGCTTAGATCTAAGTTGAACTTCAAGGCGATGAGAACTTCCTTCGCCGTCGAATTGCTGAACATCTGCAGCACTTTCGAAGAGCCATCCAACAGATAGACGCGAACTAGACAGTTCAAGTTGACCGGTGCGTTAATGGAATTTCTTTTCGCCACCACATTGCGGAGGGAGCTCGCTCGTCGCATATGCGCCATGATTTACAGCTTTTTCATACAAAGAATGAAGATTTCAAGGATTCGGCCAGTCTTATGATAAACTGCGCTGTATATTTTTTACTCTATTCGCTTGGACTCCTTCGTGAGGCTTCCAAAGAATCTCACGTTCCTCTCTCGTATGATCAGTGCAAAGGATTTTTTTCTGTTTTTTTGCTATACAGAAGCGCTACCTTACTATTAGCGACATCAACCATCAAGAAGAGAAGAGACAACCGTCGCGCGCGGCGGCGAGGACGCGACGACGACGACGTTGCCGCTTCTTCGCGGTCTGTAGCTCTGTGGCCAAAAGATGATCATTACAGTAGATATACTGTACTGGCCACGAAAGAACGACGTGCAGTATCCAGGCAGTCCATTAGAATACAATTGTATTGACCACAGATCAGCCACGCTGTGGGGAATGCTTAGAATCAATAACGGATGACGATGCTCACAAAGACGATCGGCGCACGTCATTCCCAGCGCCCCATACCCGTGGAGTTGGATTTATGTATATTCCGTATGGTGACCGAATGTTGTGGAGGACGAGTATTGCCTTTTGGGGTTCGACAAATGATCAAGGACTATGCTTGGGTTTCCTTCGGCAACGAGACGCTGAGAGAGGCCGTGCAGTTGTGGTGCAGTGACCAACCGAGTGCCCTGCAGCGGTACGGTGAGATCAATGATTGGGACGTGAGCAGAGTAACCAACATGGCCTCGCTCTTCCGTCATCCCAAGTTCAACGATTGCATTGATCGTTGGGACGTACGACACGTAACATCGATGGAAAGTATGTTTGCCTATGCGACTGAATTCAACCAGCCGTTGAGCACTTGGGATGTGAGTAACGTCAGCAACATGAGCCAAATGTTCAACGAAGCTTCGTCATTCAACCAGCCACTGTGTACATGGGACGTGAGCGCGGTTGTGGTCATGAGTTGGATGTTCAAAGATGCTGACGTCTTCAATCAGTCACTGTCTATGTGGGATGTGAGTCATGTCACCATCATGAATCACATGTTTTGCAGAGCTTCGGGTTTTAACCAATCATTGGACACCTGGAATGTGGGCCAAGTTACCGATATGCGAGGCATGTTTTACGGTGCGTCGTCATTCAATCAGCCATTGGGTACTTGGGATGTGAGCCAGGTTGCTTATATGAGTGGCATGTTTGAAGCCTCGTCATTCAATCACCCATTGAGCACCTGGAATGTGCGTCGCGTCACGAGTATGAATAACATGTTTAGCGGGGCTTCGTCATTCAACCAGCCGTTAGACACATGGGATGTGGGTATGGTTGTCAATATGAGTAGAATGTTTGGGGAAGCCTCATCGTTCAATCAGCCATTGTCGACGTGGAATGTGAGTCGCGTCACCAATATGAATGATATGTTTAACGGAGCTTCGTCATTCAATCAGCCGTTAGACACCTGGGATGTGAGTCATGTTTCTACAATGAGTGGTATGTTTAAGGCAGCTGTTCTGTTCAACCAGCCGTTGTCGACGTGGTCTACAAGTCAAGTCACCGACATAAATTTCATGTTTGACGGAGCTTCGTCATTCAATCAACCGTTAGACACATGGGATGTGAGACGTGTCACAGCGATGTGTGGCGTGTTTAAGGCTGCTGTACAATTCAATCAGTCGTTGTCCACGTGGGATGTGACCGGCGTATCTACTATGGCCAGCATGTTCAATGGAGCTTCCTCGTTCAATCAGCCGTTGGCCACCTGGGATGTCAGTCGAGTCACCAATATGAGTGGTATGTTTGGCGGAGCCTCGTCGTTCAACCAGCCGTTGGTCACCTGGGATGTCAGTCGAGTCACCAATATGAGTGGTATGTTTGGCAGAGCCTCGTCGTTCAACCAGCCGTTGGTCACCTGGGATGTCAGTCAAGTCACCAATATGAGTAGTATGTTCGGCGGAGCCTCGTCGTTCAACCAGCCGTTGGACACCTGGGATGTTAGTCGAGTCACAAGTATGAGTGGTATGTTTGGCGGAGCCTCGTCGTTCAACCACCCACTGGGCACTTGGGATGTGAGTCACGTGACGTCTATGGCAGGCATGTTCAATCGAGCGTTGTTGTTCAACCAGCCGTTGGACACTTGGAATGTCAGTCGAGTCACCAATATGAGTGGTATGTTTGGCGGAGCCTCGTCGTTCAATCAACCACTGGACACTTGGGGTGTTAGTCGCGTTGCCAATAGGAGTGGTATGTTTGTCGGAGCTTCGTCGTACAATCAGTCATTGTCACTATGACGGACGTTTGTGACTGAGCTTTCGTCGCCCAGACATTGAGGCCAATAAAGCATTGATTAGTGTTGTGGGGTGGGTGAGAACTTGCTCGTGACGAATAATGGTGCTGTTTTCACAGGTGGAAGTGGCAGTGACGTATGGCTTGCGGATGACCCCATGGTCTTGCCCCTCTTTGTGTGTGGTCAATATTGCCCACGGAGACATGTCGGTATCCGTCAAATTGCATTTGGTATGGTTCCTGTGGAAGGGAATGAAGGATAGGATCAGTGAAGGGAATTGGGGCTGTCCCAATGTTCATCTGCCTCTTATCTATGTGCCTGGAATTGAGTCCGGCACTATTATCTCGTCCCTTATGCTGAGTGATTGCCCGACCCTAACCGTCAAGGCCTGATTCGAATGTACAAAGTAGTTCCAAAGCCAAATAATTCTTTTTCGTTGACAATTAATTGGTTATGACTACAACAGTAATGTGACTTTTCTTCGTCGATCTTACGCGAGATACTGCCAACACTTTTCGCTTCTGATACCTCAGCTGAACCTTGATATGCCTATTTTTGAATGATCTTAAAGCGCATTCACCCGAAGGTGATGGAAAATGGCAGTGGACAGTACATCATCACAAAACCAACCCAAGGCTGCTGTACATTCGATGAAAGGAATTCCATGGAAAAGTGCAAATTCTGTTGCTTCCAATTGAGTTACTCTCCGCCAACCAGGAAATCGTTGAGATTTCTTCTGTGAATCAGTCAAGTACGGGCGATCTATATCTGACCGACAAGTATCATGGTGACTTTCCAGCCTTCTGTAAGTTCGTACAATGCTCGAATCCACGATACTAAGCTATTAAAGCTTTCGCGGTTGTCGATTGCATAGCAAAGTAACACCACATCTGCTCCCTGTAGATAGCTAGGGTCTATTGTCGAATGATTTCTCAAGGCTTCAGAGTCTCGAAATAATCCAGAATCCCAAAGATGTACCTCAACATTCACAATAGACTGTGTTGACCCAAGAACTTCACCGCCTTTGAAGCGGCGAGTAGCCTTCATTAGATTTGTCTCCATTGTTGGAATGTAGCTGGTGTGGAGGGAGGAGTTGTTTAACATCCGATACAACAGCGATGTTTTCCCAACGCCAGACTCGCCCACAGCTACTATTTTCAATCGACACCCGGAGTTGCTTCGGCTTTCATTATGAGAATCGTGTGTTGAAGCAGGTGTTGTGTCGGCAATGTACTGAGATGAAGCTATGCTGATGAAGTGCGATCGAGCGCGAGCGATGTAAAATTGCGGCTTCGTCAGAGTCTCTCCATTTACTTTCATTTCATAACGTTATCCGCAGGTTTCATTCGAGATTCCAATGGAAAATAACATTCAATGGGCATGTTGAAGAAGATTACTTTCTGAGACGATGTGAATGGCGACCGAGGAAAGGGTTGCTTTCAATCCCCCGATCTACTTGCTTGTCCCTTCGTACCTGGTCCCACAAAGTTGCAATTTTGTAACGCTTTTTCGTCGTCGTCATGTCGATAGCAACTCAAAACCGAACGCAACGACCAGGACCACTTTATTCAGTTCTATTTTGGAACCTTCAGTTGAAGTCTCGATTCAACAGAAGCGAAATCAGTACACAGAACGCAGTACACACTCTACGAGACAGCAGTTTAGCTTTTTTGGTAAATTTCGGTGTCGTAAGACAATGGCTTTCCCTCCTTCCCACATACGGGCGGCGATGTCGCCCTTCGCAGTTCTGCTGTTTCTTTTCGCACTGTTACTTGTGATCGTTCCTTGTAAAAGCGACATTGAGTCACTTACGGCTGAAAACTTTGCAATTGTTCAGTTTGATTCGAGGCCGCTCTCAAATTATTGGCAGTCGGCAGCTGAGTGGAACCAGTATTATTGCAGCAAGCATGGGCATCAATTTCTATACTATACGTTTCCAGATGGAGAGACTTGTCACTACAAGGACGAACCTCTTGCAAGCGCGTGGTGCAAAGTTAAAGCGATGATTAATGCAATGGAAGATCATCCCACCGCCCATGTTTTCTTCTACATGGACTCCGATGCGGTGGTGGACAAAGCATTTGAGAGCATGTCCCTCAAAGACATAACTCTCAGCATGAAGAAAAAGCTTAATTGGAATCCAAATGAGAAGCCTATTATATTTAATCAGGACGGGCCATGTTGGTGGTGTCGTTTAATAATGAAAGTGGGCTACACAATGTGCTTGAATGCCGGAACGGTAGTTTGGTATCGCCATGAATTGAGTGAAAAAATTCTCCGTGAGTGGTGGGATGCATCCATGGATTCTTATGAAACTAATCCTATCAAAAGGTTGCTGCAAACATGACGCTTACCATTTTGTTCGAACTAACTGTTGTATCCACCCTGAATTGAAATAGGCGGTTCCGATTGAAGTGGCCTTGGGAGCAAGACCGCCAAATGGCGGTTTACAACCGATCATCTGCCCATATTCAGGTTGCATCCCAACCCGAACGCATTTTCATGCAAGCCAAGGCAGGTATTGTGGACGGGTGGTGTCTATCGCATCTACCGGACGCAGAGTGTTACATTTCGCACTACTGCGCCAATGCAAAGCAGAAACAGGAAATGCGGAGAATTTACGCTGTTTCCAACACAACGTACGTCCAATTGTTTACGAGCAAAGTGTTATGTGCCTTTATTACAAGAATGTTACACATTTATAGGGACATTAAGATGAACACAATTCACTTTAGCCCTGTGTAGTGTCTTCCGTCCCATCACAAGATTCGCCAAGTTGATATTGATACCACTCGAACATCCGATCATTTAGAGCTTCCAAGCTTTCGGCATGAGCCAAGTTTTCTTGCTTTTTGGATGCTCTCAGATTCTCCATTTGACCTATCATTATTTAGATTTCTTCAAGTAACTAAGTTTGATTTGATTGGCTCCAACCGCTGAGATTACCTTCAGTTTGCTTTATCGCTGTAAATGCCTCACGTTGTCGAGCTTTCTCCGCTTGCTCCTGTTCGCGATAAGTGCAAACCTGCTCACTTACTTTGTTGAGCATCTAAATGTGTCAATGCCCTCATGCTCTGAGAATCAGAATCAAGTGGCTCGAAAAATCACTTACCAATCTTCGGGCATACAACAATTCTTCTCTGCGCAGAATATCACGCTCAAGCTTTGCCACCGTCTCAAAAAGCACAGCTGATTTTCGCTTTTTGCTTTCAACTTCTTGGCTGAGCTCCGTCACCAATTTTCTCTCGAACTCAAAGAGATCAACTATGTTTTGCAACTTCTCGCTCCGATCGGATCCACCATGGCTTGACGAGACCTCCGACAGCATTTTCAATTAGTCGCATGTGCTTCCTTTGAGTTATGGCAGTCTGTAGATCATGCTTTCAAAAGGAATCAAAATATGAGGATGATACACAAACCGAGGGTGGATGAAGTAGTCCCTCCGTGTTCTATCGCGGGACACCGCCACAATGAAACGTCAATAGCACACAATGTAATGATACTGCAGCTTGTACATTCACATTTTGCTTCACATTTCGAACAGTAACTGAAGTAGTTCACGTCCTCTGCAGCTATTAGCAAAGATAAACAAACAGGTGCTGTCAAAAAAATGTGCCTCAAAATTTTAGAAAATTACAGTTGCCGTAAAGATAAGGAAACGACACTTCTGATGTAAATGGATATTCTCTGTTCTCAGCGGCTCTATCGATTTTTCGATGGAGGTGGGGGGACTCCATAAGGTGGTCTAGGGCCGGGAGGGCCCATCGGCATTCCATACGGCATGCCTGGATAACCCATCGAAGGCGGCATTGGCCCTGGGGGCATACCGCGGGGAGGCATCATGCCCATTCCTCCCATCATTTGCCGCCCACCAGAAGGTGGTTGCTGTGAATTCATCATCGCCATTTCTTGCTCAAAACGGCCTCGTCGATACCTATCGATAGCCCTGGCGTAGTGCTCCGCGCAGTATTGCTCGTACGTCAGATTGGTGATATCAAAATCAATTCGTTTTTGAGAAGATTTTCTTTGGTTATTATTGGAGTTTCTCTTTCGTTCTTCACTGGGGCTTCTGGAGCGCGAGCGTCGGCGTGACGCCGATCGATTGCTGCGATGGCTGTGAACAGATCGGTCATCTTGATTGTTGACTGGGCTCTCTTCATTGTTGACATTTTCTTCATCAGCATCTGCTTGTAAATCCTCCAAACCCTCTATCTCTTTGCTTTCAGGAGCATCGTGGTCATCGCCAGACGGCTCACGAGGAATAGATTCGGGAAACTCCTCAGCTTGTAAATCCTCCAAACCCTCTATCTCTTTGCTTTCAGAAGCATCGTGGTCATCGCCAGACGGCTCACGAGGAATAGATTCGGGAAACTCCTCAGCTTGTAAATCCTCCAAACCCTCTATCTCTTTGCTTTCAGGAGCATCGTGGTCATCGCCAGACGGCTCGTGAGGATGAGATTCGGGGAACTCCTCCGCTGAAGCACTATGGCTGACGGAATGGTCAGGAATCAACACCTCCGAATTTGAAATGTTCGCAGTAGGGTCGGCATCCATGTTCAAAGTATCATCCATTTTCGACGAACTTGGTGTGGAGATCGCACCCCCTTTCCGAATACCAATGGAATATACAGAATGTGAAATTAGGGCCACATCGAAGCCTGAAACTTTGCTGCCCGCCGACGAACTGCAGCAGCTCCCCAGCTTGCCTAAAAAAGCACAGAAACTGAAACGTCTCGTCATCGTGTTCGTGTTCTCTCAGCCAACAGCGCAGAGACGCAGAGACGAGACTTGCAAGAAAAGAGAATGGAACTTTGTCGAGAACGCGAAGCTCAGTTGGTTCACGAGGTCAAACATACCAAATCACCAATCTGAAAGCCGTGAAATATTGCTTGTCGACTTTGCGGTGAGACTTTGTTTGTATTTCATTGACTTTGAAAGGGACAAAAATGAAGAGCAAGTTCACCTCCGCCGATGTTAGAGCGATTTTGGCGGAGTTATTGCTGATTCCGGGTTTTATCGGGAGTCGGGTAGTAAATGTATATGATCTCTCTCAAAAGACATACATCTTCAAGTTTTCTACTGTCTCCGATAAAGTCATGCTGTTGGTTGACGCCGGTTTCCGGTTTCACGCGACAACATTTCAGCGTGCGCTGCCCGATGCTCCATCACCGTTCACCATGATTTTACGGAAATTGCGACGAAAGAGACTTGATTCAGCGACGCAATTAGGATTTGATCGTGTTATTGATCTGCAATTCAGCGGTGGAGATGGTGTGAACCATTTGTTGCTGGAGTTTTATGCACAAGGAAATATCGTTCTCACCGACGAAAACTACGAAGTTCTTGCACTTCTGCGCTCCCATCAATTCGACGAAGAAGTTGTCTTGAAAGTAGGCGAAATTTATCCTGTTGCCTATGCTACGCAATTGTCTGTCCAGACGTCACCAACCAACTGGAACAGCGACCCTGAGCACCCGTTCTACACCTACGAGACCATGCTTCAATGGCTGCAAGTGAAAGCCGATCAAGCATTAGCTTTTGAAACTGCTGCAGCCAAAGAAGGGAAAAAGAAAGGCAAAGCATGGACGTTGCAGCAGCTCCTTCTCGCCAAAGACAGCGGCGTGTCCTACTTGGGCCCAGACTTCCTGGTACACGCCCTGAAGGCCGCGGAGGTTGATCCCAACTGGAAATTGAGTCTTCTTCGGACACAAATCACATCCGACCAGTACGATCGGATATGCAGAGAGATATCGTTTGCCTGGGCGCAAATGGAGAAGCTGAGAGAGCACCGCGAAGGTGGCTACATCATCTACAACGAGAAATCAGTGGCCAAAGTTAGCGAAGTTGCGGCAGCACGTGGTCCGGATGCCCCTGTTGTTGAGCCTGACTACGAAGAATTTGTCCCTTTTTTATTCGCCCAGCATGCAGATGCACCAGAATCGACACGGAAACATTTCAAATCGTTCAACGAGGCCGTCGACACGTTTTTCTTTCGCGCCGAAGAACAAAAATTGAATCGCGAATGGCAAGCGAAAGAAGATGCCGCACGGAAAAAGTTGCAAAATGTGCAAGAAGAACATGAACGTATGCTTCAAGGTCTTGGGCAACAACAGCGCGAGCTACAAGACGCAGCGATGCTCTTGGACGTGTACGCGGACGACGTCGACAAGGTCTCGTTGGTGATCAACTCGGCACTGCAGGCCGAACTCACGTGGCCACAAATCGAGGATATGGTCGCCCTTGAAACACGACGTGGAAACCCCATCGCTTCATTGATCAGTCGTCTGAAGCTTCAAGACAACGCGGTCGTCCTGAAATTGTCCCGAGCACCACTGCACGATGACTATGACGATGAAGGCAACGACAGCGACAGTGACAACGACCGTGACCCTGCGAAAGACTTCATCGAAGTTGAGATCGACTTGTCGCTCTCCGCCCATGCGAACGTGTCGCGGTTGTACACCAGTAAGAAAGCCGCCTACGCCAAAGAGGTGAAGACTGTCACTGCCGCGACGAAAGTGATGGAAAACCTCAAACAACAAACGGCCAAGATGCTCGAAGCCGCCGCGAAGAAGCCTGGTTCTGGTAATGCATCCACACCCTTGGCCAGGAAAGTACATTGGTTTGAGAAGTTCAATTGGTTCGTGACGTCGGAGGGCTTCCTCGTGTTGTCTGGTCGCGACGCCCACCAAAACGATCAGCTGATTCGCCGCAATCTGCGACCGGAAGACGTGTATGTACATGCGGATCTGGCCGGTGCCGCTTCATGCATTGTGAAAGCACGACGACAGAATGCGGAAGACGTTCAAGGGCCCGCGGTCATCGATGCGAAAGAGAAGTTCTTCATCACACCGCTCGCCATTCAAGAGGCCGGCGTCTTCGCCGTGTGTCGTTCACGTGCTTGGCAAGCGAAACTGTTGACGTCCGCGTATTGGGTTCGTGCGGGACAAGTATCGAAGAAAGCACCGTCCGGCGAGTATCTCTCGACGGGGTCCTTCATGATCTACGGCAAGAAGAACTACCTGCCGCCCATGCCGCTCGAGATGGGCTTCGGTGTCTTGTTTCGTGTCGCGGACGAAAACGTCGCACGCCACAACAAAGAGCGTCGTATCAAGGCGTATGATTTGGACTCGGAAACGGCCTCGACCCTCTGGCAAGAGTCAGAGGAGCGATATGGGCTACCAACGGGGCTAGATATCCCCTCGACGTGGACGGAGGAAGAGATCGGCCAGGTCGAAGACCAAGACGATGACGGTGCAGGGTCGCCTCTGCCGACGATTCCCGAAGACGGCGAAGGCGTCGAAGCCCCGGCAGATGACGCGGCGGATGTCGACGGCGGTGAGGGTGAAGCGGATGGCGTCGTTGACGGCGACGGCGAGGGCGATGAGGAGGAAGGGGACGAGCTGTCTGATCTCGACGAAGACGCAACACCGGCTACGCCTGCACCGCCGGCACCACCCGCCAAAGGAAGCGATCGTGACGACTTCACCGTCGGTAAAGGCGGCAAGCACCAGCCAGCCGGCAAACAAGCGACCAAAGGCAACGCCAAAGGCGGCAAGAACGACGGCAAAGGCGGAAAGCACAACGACAAAAAGGCCGCCGCTGCGGGTGGTAAAGGTGGCAGCAGCAAAGGCGGCAAGGGACGCGGCGCGGACGCCGACGAGGGCAGTGACGACGAGCAAACGACTGCCACCGGTGCGACCGGCACGACGGCCGGTGGCAAGGCCGCGCGCAAGAAGACGCTCAACAAGAAGAAGGCGCGACGCTACGCCGAGCAGGACGACGAGGACCGCGAGCTGGCGATGCTCGTCCTGGGTCACGCGTCCAAACGAACCGGTGAAACGTTGCACACGCAGCGTCAGCAACAAGAAGCACAGCAGAAGCAGGAGAGCCTGCAGCAGCGACAGGAGAAAGTGGGTGTGCGGTTGCTGCCCGGCCGCCAGGCGGCCGAGGGGGGCTCCTCTGTTTCCCCCGCCGAGTTCGCTGCCTGGGCGCAGCGGCTCAGCGACGATGCGGAGGTGCAAGACGAATGGAAGAAGCTCTTCGTCAGTGAAGACGACGCGCAATCGGCGCCGTTGCTCGCGTCGTTGCGCGACATCGCCGACGCCGAGATCCGCTCCTTCTCGATCCTCCCGAGGGAACAGGCGTTGGAAGTGCTCACGCTCTTCCGCGACGGCCTCGTCGACAAGCTGCGTCAAGGCAGCGCCGTGCAGCAGAAGTCGCATTTCCTCGCGGGTATCATCCGCCGCATCCTGCGGCAACGCGAAGTGCAAAAGGTCGCCGGCGGCAGCGGCAACAGCAGCAGCAGCGCTGGCGGTGCTGGCCATGGCGGTGCAGGGACCGCTGGTGGAGACGAAGACGACGAGGAAGACGACGAGGCGCAAGCGAAGGACGCAGAGGCCTCGCTGAGCGAAGTCGACGATCTCGCGAAGCTGGTGGGTGCCCCGCACCCGGACGACCAGATCCTCTACGCGGTGCCCGTCTGTGGCCCTTACCTGTCCCTGCAGTCGTTGCGGTACAAGGTCAAGTTGACGCCAGGTACGCTCAAGAAAGGCAAAGCCGTCAAGACGGCGATTGAGCTCTTCTCCCGCGGGAAGGACGTGACCGCGCGCGAGAAGCAGGCGATGAAGGCGCTGGGTGACAACGAGCTCGTCGCCGTCATGATCGGTGACGTCAAGCTCAGCATGCCCGGTCTACAGCAACAACAAAAGCAGATGAAGAAAAAGGGCAAGAAAGGCGGTTGATCCATCGCGACATCGATACGCGTGGCCCACCGATAGCGATGGCGGGCGGGCCGTTTCATGCAGTACGCGGCAGCCATCTCTCTGTTTCTTGTTTTCTTGTTTTCTTGGCGTTCGCCGTTGTAAATGTTAATCTCTGCGGGTGTGTCAATTGAGCACAGTACCGCATGGCATCGCACCTCATCGCTATGGCACTATACCGCTACCGCCCGCGAGTGACCAACCATCATTCAACGTCAAATATAGCCCCTGTGCAGCAGAAGAAGTCTAAAAGCGACGCAGAAGATGCGACACGACGACGATGGCGACGAGAGAGAGGCGACGACGGTGGCTGGAACAGGTGACCAAACCGCAATACGAAAGGTAGCTCGAGCGAAAGAAGACACATCAAGCAGAGGTTTTGTCTGTTAGACAAGAGAAATCGACGAGAGAACGAGATGGTGTGGGGTCAGATGCGTTGGAAGCCGCAACCTTCGCGAAGGGGGTCGTTGGCATGGACGGCTGGTGCA
>SMOI01000071.1:69273-129731 GCA_008000375.1 Poteriospumella lacustris
ATGGCTCTACGCTCAGTTACAAAAGGTTCGAAGTATCCTGCTCTGATGCTCGTTGGTAGAGCAGATGGATCTGTCGATCTCTTTCAACTTGATCAGCAGTATCCTCTCCTCTCTTGGAACATGGGCAATTTGCTGTCCACTCGCAACATGCAATTGCACATCACAAAACAAAATATCGTTCACCTTAGATGGCTTCCATTTAGTAGGTCATCATTTGTGGTCATTGACGGCAGTGGAACCCTTCATCATTTTGATTTGTTGATGGATGTCTACAAACCTTTCAGATCTGAATCTCTTGGGCTACAACTGAGCTGGAAACCCGGAGTGGTGGACATTTCGTTTCCAAAATCCCACGTTGATACGATGCATGTAGCGTGCCATGACATCAAGAGGCACTTCAAAATTTCCGTTCGTCCGATGAATGCAGCACAGTCTTCTGGATCTCCGGCGGCTGAGGAGAATGCTCTGTTTGACAATCTCTCCAGATCGACCGTGCTGGCTGCACAGGAAAAGCATGTTGTATTGGGAAATAGCACTGAAGCGAAGTAATGGCTCCACTTAAATGAAGCATCTTTTTTACAATCACTCTCTACTCCTATCAGTTGAACGCATCTAACGTCGATTTGCACCTGCTTTGGTGGCCAAGTTCTTTTGAACCCCATTGAAGCCCTCTGCCTTTGAGGAGGAGTCATAAAGGGCGTTAATGAGATCGGCATACTGTGAGTTTGAAGATTTCCCGGCGTCTTTCTTCTTCGCTTCCTGCTGCTTTTGCATTTGCAAAAACTCCTGCCATTCCTCAAACGACACTTGGCCGTCTCCATCAAGATCGAAATCGTCGAATTTAGGGAAATCACTCTCCGACAACTCAGGAAATGACGACAGGTACTTCTTCACATAAACATTGAATTCGGCCCGCGAAATCATATCGTCATTGTTGGTATCTGGGGCTTTAAACTCTTCGTAGTCTCTT
Source organism: Poteriospumella lacustris (assembly GCA_008000375.1). NCBI lineage: Eukaryota > Chrysophyceae > Chromulinales > Dinobryaceae > Poteriospumella > Poteriospumella lacustris. Next base: position 70,244 of record SMOI01000071.1, read on the forward strand.
TCCACAGTTTCTTTCTCCAGTTGCTCATACTGCTTGAAAAGCTTTTGATACTCTTGCTGCCACTGCTTCTCTCGCTCCCGATACACTTCATTTTGCAGCTGGATGTACTGCAGAAGCTCCTTTTTCTCAGCTCCGAGCTTTCTCTTCATGGTGTGGGCAGTCGCAGCCCAACCAATGATTCCACCAAAAACTCCTCCAGCTGCTGCTGCCACAAGAGGCCCCCTGTCAAACCAAATCAGTCAGACGCCACATTAGATTAATGGCTGGGTCATTGAAAAGACAGTATTTACCTGTTATTTCTTCTTCTCGCAATTCCACCTCTCGCGTACTCACCGTAATCCTGTGCACGCACTGAAGTAGAAATCGAAAGCAAGGCTGCAACCAAGCACATGACGTTGAGAATTTTCCGCAACATGGTCATTGGGTTTGTGGTTCAGAGAATCGCCTTGCTTCCCTAAAATGGGGTGACCCTTGCAAATGCTATCGGAAGTGAATCTAAGATGATGAAATAGGGCTTTCAATGCATGCTTCACTCTGATCAACCACTTCGCTTGTTTGCCGCTTTAAGTCCTTGCCACAACAAGTGTCGACCAGCTTCGTACACGGTAGGCCGGCTTCCTACATTTATACTAAAGTTCGTTAGATGACTAATATGTACCCTCACCAGATTTGCGGCCGATTTGGATTTTTGTTTCGTTGCGGTGCTCGGATCCAGATCGGCAAAGGCGAAGTTAAGTACACGTATGCTAAAAACAAAACAAGATTTTGTGGGCATCCGGTCGCTAGGGCTATCAAAGTGTCATCGAGGAAGTCTCACTTTCAAAGTACTCATTGAGTGCCGTTTCTGGTGGGACCGAACTTATTCGCTGTTGTTCTTGATTGGTTGTTCTCTTTGACTTCCAAAACGTATTAAAATGAACGAAAGCACTATCTCTGACGAGAACTCCATATCCGGATATCTGTACAAAAGGACTAGAGATAACCGCTGGCAAAAGCGTTGGTTCGAAACCAACGGAGTTTATTTGACATATTACAAGTCCAGAAAGGCGGAAAAGCTACTCGCGGCACTGAGCCTTCCACAAGTTGGTGACATCCGCCTTATCAGCGCGGCATCTGACCCTGAGCATCTTGATGGATTGTTCAGTCTCGAATTGAACAACCGAGTTTATGTTCTACGAGCGAAATCCAATGAAGAAGCTGCCTTGTGGGTTAACATGTTGGGAAAGCTTCGCGAAGACGGAATTCATGCCACGACGAATCCAACTACTGCTGGCTTAACAATTCATGGAAGTCCAGAAAGTAGCCCTTCCAAAGGTGGTGCTCAGCAAACAGGAAAGAGCGAGTGGATAAAGTCTGGAAAGTCGTGTTTCGGATGTTGCTGATTAGGCATGTATGATGTAGGACGATGTTTTGTATATATTAGATTCGTGTAAGTGCTCGTAGGAATTAACTTGTTTGTAAGTTGGATGCAAAAATGGACAGTGGTCGATGGTGTGGCCGACATTGTCAGAAGTGCATTCAAGAATTGCAATCGCCTTTCGCCTCCCATTTTTACTGCCACAGTTCGAACATTTCTTGTGACTACTCCCAGGATCTATGACTATTTCTACATCAACGCCTCACCAATTCTTCAGGTGATCGTGGTGGGTGACGACAGCTAATACATGGTCTAAGGTCTGAGGCGCAGATAACTGATGAGGGCTTCTGTGTGCAAGGCAATTTTCGTATCGTCCGTCCGTTGTGGCCCCGTCGCCTTGTCCTTCATTGCAGCTCGTGCCCTTCGCTGGCTTTCAAGACTACTAACAATCCCCACATGTCAATACGAAGCTGGCATTTGTATGATCCCCCACCGACATTCCAGTGATACCTGGAACTTGAATCGGTGAATTGTACCTGTGATTTCTTTCATCCTTTGGCTGCTACTACTTCGATTGATGATCCTGTGGGATGAAGAAGTCACAAGGTATTCATTTCCCTGAGTCAACTACCTACCAGACGAATCATTTCGTCAAAATTCTTAAGAAGAAGAAGATTCCCAAAGTATCTTTACCGCAGATTGCGTCGACTTCTTTCCAATTTCTTCGCGTCTGTAGAGATGGCTTCGTTTCTCCATTTCTCGTCACCGGAAGGGACGAGGAGTTCGGCATTCAATTGCCGCCTGAAACATTCACCCTCCAAGACGTAGCGAATGCAATTGGAAGACAAACTCCGGTGAGATTGATCGATGTTGATACCCAATCAGAAATCATCAAATACACGATTGGTGACTATGCGGACTATCTGACTGATCCTTCTCCAGCTCGAAAACTGAAGATTCTAAACATGATTTCGTTGGAGTTTTCTCAGTCTCCTTTTAGTGATGATGTCTCCCCTCCAAACTTTGTGCGGAAAATTGATTGGGTGCACACTGTCTGGCCGTTGGATGCCATCGCTGACGTTGGCTTCTGCAAGGTTGAGCGATATTGTTTAATCGGTATGGCTGGTTCTTATACGGATTTCCACGTTGATTTCGGTGGTACAAGTGTTTGGTACCACATTGTTCGTGGGAAAAAGCGATTCTACTTGATTCCTCCGACGAAGAATAACTTGCTGGCATACGAAAAGTGGACTTGCTCAGCTCGACAAGCGACGACGTTTCTTGGCGATCTCGTTGATCATTGCTTCTACTTCGATCTCACGCCGGGCAACACATTGATTATTCCCAGCGGTTGGATTCATAGTGTGTACACTCCAGAGGAGTCAATAGTGTTTGGTGGGAACTTCTTGAACTCCTACTCCATCCTGGCGCAGCTCCAGGCCAATGCCATTGAGCAGCGGACGAAAGTCTCTAAGGCTTTCACATTTCCTTTATTTATGAAGTCACATTGGTATTTCTTATCTCAAATGATAAGCCATTTTCGGGCATTTGTAGAAGTTGGCTGTGATGCATCTGTTCTATGGACGGATGACGACGTCATCAGGCACACCGTCACTTCGCCATTTGTCTTGAAGCAGATCCCATTCTTGCTCTTGATGATGTCTCGATGGGTTGGAGCGAATGGTGCAGCGTTGGAAGGCTCTGACTCATCTGTTCCGCAGTTGATTGCGGAGTGGTGGTCAGTTTTGGAGGAAATCGCCACCAACTTCGACTTGGCTGGTGAAACGACTGTGCTTGCCTTTCTGAAGGTGATGCGCAGCAAGACGTATTCGGACGACCTTTTCTTTGAGGAGGAATGGATCAGTGCGATTTACAATGGGCCCGCGTTTGAAGTTTTCATGAAAAATTTGGAAATACTCCCTTTCGATGCCGAGGAGTACAACTGCTGGTACGAACCTGCAGAGCCCACCATCGGAAGAAAGCGAGGAAAAGCGGAATCGGATGATGATGACTATGGCGCTGCTGTCGAAGAATCTGCTGATGACGAGGAAGCGGACGATGAAGATGCATCCCCTGTGAGCTCGGCCAAATCGTCGCCCAGAGCTAAAGCGCCGAAATTGGAAAGGTTGTCGCCGAGACCCCCGCCAAAACCGACTTCCGTCAAGAACGAACAACCGAAAGTAAGTCAAAACACTCGAAGTAACAAGGCAAGTTCGACACCAAGAAGTTCTCTTATGCAAAAGCTTTACGGTAAAAAGAAGTAGTAGCACGTGTAGTACATCAGGTGATCTACTTTCGTCGGTATTGCGAAGAGTGGTTGTTTCCAAAACGTCCACTAGCTTCATCTTCCTCTATGTCCTGTGTGCAATAGAACAGTTTCACGAATGCTAATGTAAAATGTCATCAAATACACATTCAATGGAATGATAAAAGTACCTCGTTGATTTCGTCGGCGATTTCTTCGTCAATGTCGTAGTTCGAATTTTCTTCTTGCTGCTTGCGGGAGCTGTATACAACCTCGTCATCTCCCTTCGACTCGTTCGCCGTCGCCTTGGACGACGATACTCCCACAGCTTTTTGCACCGCCTCCAAGATTTCGCGGTCGACATACGGCTGCACTTGAATATTGCGCTCTTTCATTTCCTTCATGTATTGGTAAGCATCTTGATAGTTGCCGGTCGAGTACGAATGCTCGATGAGCAAAGCATAACAATCACCAGCTCGAATAGCATCCTCGACCATAGGATCTTGCAACAGAGCCTCACAAATTGCAACCATTTTACCAGGATCGCGACGTGAAGCCTTTGCTTCCACAAACTTGCTGATTAAAAGTATCCTCTTCTCAAGGAAAGAAGCCATGTCTCGAGCCGTTCTCGAATCATCTTTCAACAAATATTTCAAAGCTTCATTCAATGCACCAATAGCTTTGTCATAATCGCGATATTCATCAATTTCCACTTGGGCACAAGAATCGTAGAAACCGGCCAACTGAAGAAAAGACTTCGCCTTCGTGTAGAAAGTAATGATGGCTTTCATGATCTCCATCGATCCTCTCCAATTCATCTGCTGGAGATAATTGGCGGCGAGAGTATAAATCTCTGGGTGTCTGGAAATCGTGGCGAACTGAATGACGGCCTTGGTATCACCACTGCGAACCAAGCATTTGATTGCGCGCACTCGGTCGCCGGCTTGAGTGTACTTTTTGGAAGCAAGTGCAAATGAACCCTGCTTTTTAAGGGCCTTCGCTAAATCCTTCAAAATCTCTTTCCTCTCGGATGGATCCATCGCATCACTGGGGGTCAACTTATCGGCCAAAGTTTCATTGATAGACACTCTATTGACAGCGCACATTTCGATGGCAGCATTATACCTCTTGGCCATCACGTAGAGATCGACAGCCTTTTCAAATTGCTGGTGCTGCACAAGAAAGTCACCACACCTTGCCAAAAGTTGAGGTGAGGAATTGGCCCCAAGTTCTTGAGCAATCGTATTCAGCATGTCGAAAGCCAAATTGGTGTGAGCATTCGATGGTTCTTCACCGATTCGGAAGCATAGCTCTAGGGCACGAGACGTATCCCCACCTTTGTGATACAACTGCATGGCCTTGTCATACTCCCCTTTGGACTCAAAATGTTGAGCACATTCTACCATCAGCGCTTGCGTTGATTTCATCGCATAGCGCATCAACTCGGCATCAAGGCCAAACTGTCTTGCTAATCTGATCGAATGATTGAAGCAACCAGAAATGGCAAAGAAATTGATCGCCTCCTGATACTCTCCTTGATGCTCCAGTTGACGCGCGAAGTGATATGCCGATGCACGATCATTGGTGTCAGCGACGATTTCAGCGGCTCGGGACAAGTCACCCTAGATTATTGTAAAGACAGAATGGACCACATGAGAGGCAAGCCGCTTAGACGGAATAACAACATCAAGATCAAGTACCTGGAAGCAAGCTATCCGCACAAGGCTGAGATGGTCCTTAGCCTTTCCGTAATACTTCTTCGCGTTTTCGAACCTTCCAATACTCTCCATGTAGGACGCCCACCACTTCAGCAAAACGCTGTCCTCCGTCTGAACAGCGTATTCACCGAGCTCTTCGACTCTACCCAAGTGAAAGAGCATGCGAGGAACCTCATGTCTTGCATTGTTCGACAATTGATAGTGCTCTATGGCATCATCAATGCGTCCAATAGACTCCAAGTATTTAGCGTAATTGTAGTGGGTGGTTTTGAGATGAACTCGATCTTTCGATTCAGCAACACTGATAGCTCTTTGCCACCGCCCCGATGCCTGATACAGCGCATTCAACATATCAAAACGACTGGCATCACGGAAAAGATTGGCGGCATCCTCAATCAAGCCAAGTTGAATTGCTAAAACACCAATCGCCACATCGACATTGCCATCCTTCTTCGCTTCTCTTACTGCAGCAGCACCTCGGGCGTGACCCATGTTTCCCAAGCAAACTTCAGCAACGTCCAATCTCTTCGACTTCACGCACATCTGTGCCATGTTTTCCCAAATCGATGGGCTGTTGATTTCTTTGACGACTCGATAAGCATCATCCAATTTTCCCAGCGTAAGGTAGTAGCTGAAATCAAGAAGCGAAGATTTCACGGCATCCGTTAGGCGCTCAATGCCGACGAAGTCTCTCATAGTCCGAAATAGCACCCCGATGTTGTCGATGGATTCACAATTCGAAACAGCAGCTTCGTCGTCACGCGCTTGCCGTGAGACTTTGCGATAGAAAATGTGCGGGGCTGAAAGGCCAAAGAGACTACCAACGACCCCCATCGATCGAACTGAATCTTGCATTAGTATTCCCTGTTCTGCCGTGACAAAAAGTAGGAACACTTCGGGGCCAATGAACTTATCAAGATCGCTGTTCCGTTGAAGAACATCGTCTTTCTCGGCTCCTTCCGACGCCTTTTGTTTTGACTTGGAGTCGGTGCGAGCAGAGGCTTCGCGGCGACAATGAGTTTCACAAACGAGAAGACGATCGTCACCTTCGTCCCAAAATAAAGATACAGGATATCGGCTTCGACTTTGGAAGTCATACGATATGATGGAACCCTTCGTCCGATCAAACACATACAGCTTCGAATCAGGATAATTGACTTGATCTGAGCCACCAACGAGGTTGCAAAGAATAGCTACCATTGTTCCAGACTTGTTCAGCTTAATTTGCTTGAATCGAAAGCTGCTACCCTCTAAACTTCGTTGAGAGGCGAGAAACTGGCCTGCACTTCCGACTTGCTTTGGCTTTTTCGGAGTGTAGACATCGATGATCTTGATGAATCCCTTACTAGTCATCACAGCAAGAAATTTGTCGTTGACATCGATGGATACTGGTGTTCCTTCTGCTTCACTGAAGCTCACTTCGCCCTTTTGTACTCCACGAAAATTGTTGATTTTCACAACGTAACCCTCCGCAACAAACCATGCTTCCTCGGCCAAAAATGAGGTGTCGGCGATGGCCATCGAAACGCAAGAAGCCCGCATAGCATCAAGAGTATCAATTCGACCTGTTTGCTGATCGATGCGAAAGATTTTCGCATCTTTAGTGCTCCAAACCAGAAAGCACGAACGACCAACGGAGAGCCCCCGAATTTGTAATCCCGTATCAATCTTCTGAACATCGCGTGTATCGCGGTAATGGACACTGACTTCATGAGCTGAATCTTGAACAACAATAAGATCGCCACAAATGCGAGACTGAATCACTGACTCATTGAGAATCGACACTCCAGCATCGGTAACGACGCTCATCATACCAGTCCCAACGGACCAATTCATATGAAACACCTCTGCTCCCAAAGAGGTCCGGAAGACCAGTTCCCAGTCAGAAGATGATGTTGCAGGTACTGGCGCTCGGTTCGACTGAAGCTCCCGCAAAGGTCCGGAAAATTTCCACACAATAATCAACCCTTGTCTCGTACCAACTGCAAGATAGCTGTCAATGGGACTGAATGAAACAGACGAAACAACATCAGCTCGTTCCACAAAACTACCAAGAGCCGAAACTAACGAAATGTTGTAACTCTCTTCCACTGCTAAGTCCATGAATCGAACAACCTTTTCCTCGGTAGCCATTACCAGTACACCAGGGCCTGCCCAAACCACATTCTTCAGACCATTAGCATCGACAGAGAATCCAAGTTTGAACTGCGACAGGCGAGAGACTTTTCCATCATCAGATACATGATACTGAGTGAGCATTCCAGTGCGGGTAATAACGACCAAACGCGATTTCTCTTCATAAAAAAGCATAGCATCAATTGGAGTGCCAAGAGATTGAACCTCGGCGCAATGACCAATATCGTCAGCGTAGAAAATAGAACCACGTTCGTTGCCAAAGAAAAAGGAATGGGAGAGTTTCTTCACCTCAATGCGAGACCGGGCATTAACTTCAACTGGTGCATGAAGTAACGAGCAAAATACCATGGCAGATATTTTGTTGCTCTTCTTATACTGTCTTGAAGATGTTAGAGAGCCGCGTGCATCAGCTTCCCAAACGGACACAACTCCTTTCTGTTAACGGTACGATTGTAAGAAACCCACAAAAAACCATGGATAAAATTAGAAGCGAACCTCATCTCCAGTAACAAGCCGGCGACCATTTGAGTTCCACTTCACAATGGTGATAGGTGCACGTCCATTTGATCCATACGCAGATGCTTGAGCAGATGGTTTGCCCTTTCCGTCAACAAACCAAGTCGAGACCATGCCTACAATAGATGTATCTGAATGTAATTCGACACAGAAAAGCTTTATGCCTCAAAACGTACCATCACTCCAGCCAACACATAAGATTTTATCGGAAGGATGCCATTCGAGGATCGTTGGAAGGCAATCATGGACAATTTCGGCATTGGGAATTAGTTCGCCCTGAGGAAAGAAAATAATTTTGTTTTAATTCGAAATCTCATTCCAAAACATTGGAAAGCTGTATCGCACCTCGCTGTTGCAAAATAAGACACGTCCTCTCTTTCCATGTGCGATGGCAACAGCTGAAATTGGATCGACTCGACTCCAAGAGGTCGAGAGAATATCCCAATCCTTTTCAGGAATGTTGCAATTAGATACAACAAACACTGACATAGTACCTTAGTTCTGAATATGGCATATGTTTGCAATTGTGACACAAAGTCGAGCTTCACTTTACTACGTAAGACCTAAACTCCAACTTGGAACTCGAGTTCATTTTTCGCCGATTTGAAACCGCGGACGGTTTCGTGAAAATCGATTAACGGACAAAAACGTACCCAAATACCCACATCGATTTCAAGTCCACCCAGAATCAGAGATTTTTTTGTCAGGGTGGATTTCCAAGCCTGTCTAAAGGATGCTTCTTTTTGCACCTCAGAGGCGCGATCTATGCATTCTGTGGCTTCTTCTGTAGCTTGTATGATTGGCATACTGTTTAGGGGCGGGGGGAGGGGGCGAAAAGTGGGTGAGTCCCTCTTACATCTTAACCACCCACCACCAGACTTGATTGATCACTTACTCTCACTAACAGCGTGTATTTCCAACGACCAAGTCGCTAATGACCGCCACACTGACACGACAACGATGAAAAGTCGCGCAGCGCAGCTTTCGCAACTGTCGAAAAAGTCGCACTTCCCGAAGGAATCTGTCAAAGTCCGGCCTCCACACATGGAGTTTACGATGGGTCGTCGGAATTGTCGATGACAGCGGTAGGTTTGATGGTTTGATTTGGAGAAGAAGGCCTAGGAATTTTCTATGCGTCGCTACATTGATGAGAAGTACAGTTGTATGGTATAGACTCGAAGGAGAGCGAAGGTGCGGTTCGTCGCCGTGTTATCAAGAGAGGAGTTGCGTCATTTCATTGATCAAGAAAGTTGTAATGTCTCTGCAAACGGATGATGACTCTCTGGTTAAGCTCTCGTGGAGGTCATTGCTTATTTGTCTGTCTTGGTGATTTTCGAAGCTTTAAAGGCTTTAAGGAGAGGGAGGAGTGCTCCACTGGATCGGAGACTGATTTGGTCGACACTGGATCCAGAAACAAGGTAGGAGCACTCATTTAGTACCGTCGTCTGCTTTCACCTTCCCTTCCCGTGAATGACTTGAGAAAAATAACGAGTTCCTTTCATGCCTTTGGTGAATGCTAATCGGTCGGTGTCTACTGATGATGAAACAGAGTATTGGTGGTGCAAGTAACATAAATCGCGCGCGAGTAACCACGCCGCCCCATTAACCACAATCGAATTGTTAACTACTTTATACTTGATTTATTGTGCACACAAGTGCTGATGACTACAGCAGACCAAACTACCACACGCTTGACGACGAAACACGACAGTTTTCGCAACTCCTTTGCGAACACGGGGCAGTCCTTTATGCTTTTATCATTGCATGAATCTTGAACCATCTGCGAGGTTAAGGTCGAATGGGGTGTAGTTACTCGCGATATTCAATATGGTTAGAAGTGGGGAAGTACATGGTGATTTCTTCAACTGATTGAATGCCTCCGAGATAAATAAACGGAGAGAAATAATAATGTGGCTTGATGATTGGATTTCTTCTTCCGACCGAGATCGTTGACCAAAGTAGTATACTTAAAATTTGAACACAACTGACGACTGTGTGTTCAACTTGATGATTTCCAGGGAAAGGCTGAGGCAAAATAATACATACACACACGTCTTCACTTTTGGATTCTCTTTCGTCGGAATGGACAGAAAGGTTAGAAAGTGCTGCTGTTTACACTCCTGACCACGACATTGAGAACGCCTGGAAGGAAGAGAATTAACTGATTTCTCCACTCAAATGTATTTATGTTCGTTTGGTAGTCGGGAAAACCCACTTCAACGTTAATGAAAGACTGTAAGCGAACAAAACTCTCTTGACCTACTGAAGTACATGTGTACATTCGTTCATGTACACCCAAGCAAGTACTGTACATGTCTGTAAAACAATAAAAAAAGACACTATACTATACTCAGGATTTTCAGCCGTATTAAAAAGGCGTAAAGAATGTGTGTGAATCAACATTGTGACTATTATGGCCGTTGTCGCTACCTACGGTAACGCCGAAATGTTGCTCAGCTCCTCAACGATTGCTCGTCGACCCAGTAAGAGCAACTAGCTACAAGTACCTACCTACCTATTTATACATACCTACTTCCAACCTACCTTTCACTTTGGTCGGAATAAGAATTACTTTCCGTCTCTTCATTCCGCCCGCCTCCCCCCCCCCCCATCATTGCTGATAGAATATTTTCCTTTACTTTCCGATGACCTAATAAAAGGAATCTGATTTTGAGCCAAAGCAAAAGACGGAATTTTATGTGCATTGATTGAGTGGTACATACGTTCAGCAGACATATTCCCTTGTTATTGTAGTCGGTACTTTAGGGAAATTGACCAGGCAACATCACAACAGAAGGGAAAATGATCACCGATCACCGTTGAGAGCCATCCTCCTCTATCCAGTGGTGACGACGACCTTTGTCACACTTGGCGCGTATAGCGATTATGCGATTCATCGTCTGCTTCATGTGTAAAAAGCAGCGCTGATTGAGAAAGAAACGTTTTCTGATTTGCGACAGATGTCCCCCGTCGTTAGACATCGATCAACCTTTTCTAGCTTTCTTACACATCTGTACGTTTGCTCGATGAACAGCGCCTTGTGGAAGCGAATACCCAGCTTGGCAACGTTTCATGTCCATGGAAGTGTATGTCGAATTTCTTGACTGCACTACATAAATTAAAGTGGATCACGATGACTTAGAGTCCAAGTACTGTAGTGCTTCGTCAGAAACTCGGGCTCGATATTACCTTCTCTAAGGATGGAGGACGGAAGAGTTATCCAGTGTACCCAGTACCAACAGTACGTATGTACATACCTACATACCCAAAGTCATTGAACCCCAAATATTAGGTTGGCGGAGAGACGATTCCAGCCATTCTTCAGCTGGCCAACGCATTTTCAGAAAGAATCATTTCTCTCGAACACAAGTCAATCATCAAAAGAAAAGTTTGCGTAATGTCACTCCCTTTTTCGCGGACGCACTTTTTCAGAAAGACCAGAAAAGGAGGCATTGTAAAGAGCGTCAACGAGAATTACTCTCACAATGACTTCTTGCTTGGGTTTCTTCGCGGTGAACGCGTAACTTCTGACGTCCTTCAACAAATTATCGAAAACTCCTCGTTACAAAAGGTTATTGTTGTTGATACGAATGTTCTTCTCCACCACATGGACATCTTGGAAGACTCCACCACAGAATTAGACTGCGTCGTGGTCTGTCAAACAGCGTTGTGCGAGCTTCGAAACCTGAACTTGTCCGTGTACAAACGAGCAGTGCAGTTGATAAAGGATGAAACTCGTCATTACTTGTTCTATCCCAACGTCTGTGTTGATAATTCCTTGCAAAGGTACTTACCTCTCTGATGATTGGTCATCACCACGTTCTCATTCCTTCTTTTGTTCAGAATTCGTGACGAGTCGAGCAATGACTTCAATGATCGCTCAATTGTACATTGCTGCAAAGTGTTTTCTGGTGCCTTTCAAGGTGCGTCGACGGTTCTAATCACAAACGATCGAGGAAACCAGGTGTGTTTGGCTAGTTCGCTGTGCGCGTTTTTCTTTATCTCACCTCAACCATCTCCAGGAGCGAGCAAAACGAGAAGGAGTGACGGCGGAGAGCATGGAAGGATTTCTTCGCAAGCATTGCCAACCGGAGTCGCAGTTGCTCGACAAACTGATGCTTTCGTCGACTTTAGCCCCACGGACGACGGAGAACTACCTCAGCTATTTGCCCAAAAATGATATTGAAGCGGGAATAAGATCAGGAACATACTACCGTGGATATCTCAACTCCCGAACTTCCAGTTGGGACAGTTGCTATATCATTGTTAATAACCAAGGAAACCGCAAAAGTATTCTCGTTGAAGGTAAAACGAAAGACGTTCGTCGGTATAATCGCGGTTTGTGCTGACTTCGTCATCTTTTGTCAGGCGCTCAGAACGTCAACCGCGCAATAGTGGGAGATTTAGTCGCAGTTGAGGTCACTCAAGGAAATATCGTGCCAGATGTGGATGCTGAAGGAGTTGTTGATTACAGACTTATTGAGGCCCTCTCGTCCGATGCAGAAGGCGGTAGCTCTCAAATGCACGGAAAGGTTGTGGGAGTTTTGAAGCGAAACATGAAGCGTTATTTCGGTTCGGTGGACCCATCAACAATTATTGTTGATGAATCCGATGGAGGATGCTTGGTTGAATTTGTGTCTGTGGACAAGAACACGCCTCGAATTCTGATTCGTGTCAAGTCCATTGAGGAAGTGTCTCGAAAGCGTTTGGCCGTTGTTATTGACTCTTGGCCAATTGATTCACAATTTCCTTTGGGTCACATTGTGTCCTTTTTGGGTGACATCGGCGATAAGGAAGTCGAAACTGACATTATTCTCAATGAGCTCGGAATTACGCGAAAGGAATTCTCCACCGCAGTCATGGCTTGTCTCCCTCCCAATGATTGGGTTATTACAGAGGAGTGCTTGAAGGGCCGGTTGGATTTGCGCAGTTTACCCATCGCCTCCGTCGATCCGCCTGGTTGTAAGGATATTGATGACGCTCTTCACTGTGTTCGTTTGCCGAATGGCAGATGGCAGGTTGGCGTGCATATTGCAGATGTCACTCATTTTGTTAAGCCTGGCTCCGCTCTTGACAAAGAGGCGGCTGAAAGATCGACATCAACATACTTGGTGGATAGACGTCTGGATATGTTGCCATCATTGCTGACGACGGAATTGTGCTCATTGAGAAGCAGTGAGGAGCATCTTTCGTTCAGTGTTTTGTGGGAAATGGACGACGAGGCAAACATCATTGACGTACAATTCGGAAAGTCCATCATCGATTCGAAAGCAAGTCTCACGTATGATCAAGCCCAAGTCATCATTGACACTCACAATGAAGTGGAATCTCCTTTGCAAACCTCCATTAAGAACCTGAACAAGCTTGCCAAGATATTGAAGAAGCGGCGACTGGAAGCGGGTGCACTCACTCTGGCGTCACCCGAAGTGCGGTTTAAGTTAGATGCCGAGACACAAGATCCGACCGACTTGTCACTGTACAACATCAAGGAATCGAATTCAATGGTCGAAGAATGGATGCTTTTGGCGAATATTACAGTGTCCAAGAAGATTTTGAAGCACTTCCCAACTCTGGGAGTTCTTCGTCGCCATCAACCTCCATCCCGCGACCAGTTTGTTCCTTTGCTTCTATCAGCTCGCGTGGCAGGGTTTGAATTGGACATCACTAATTCTCGTACTTTGGCAGATTCGCTGGATTTGGCTGTGAGAGAAGACGACAGTATGTTCAATAAGCTTCTGAGAATGCTGGCAACAAGATGCATGATGCCTGCTCAGTACTTTTGTTCTGGTGAGATCTCTAAAGATCAGTGGCATCATTATGGTCTTGCTACCCAAGTGTACACTCATTTCACCTCCCCGATCCGCCGCTATGCCGATGTGGTGGTACATCGGCTATTGGCAGCGTCATTAGGTATTGAGCAGTTGCCAAATGAATACACTGATCGAAAGCAAATGCAAGAATTGTGTTCTCACATGAACAAGCGCCACCGTGCCGCTCAACATGCCCAGCGTGCTTCCGTGGCAATCTACTCTGTCGCATACTTCAGAAACAATCCAATTGTTGAGGACGCCTACATTATGGAAATTCACGACGACAGCGTAAAGGTTATGGTGCCCAAGTTTGGTATTGAGAGCGCTGTGTCCTACGACGCTCTTGCAAAGTCGTTTGGTGCTGATGTCGCTGCGGTGAATCCTGAAAGAAATCGCCTTGACTTTACCGGTACGAACAGTACAGTGTCGAGCATTTCTCTTCTTCAAAAAGTATCTGTCAGGGTGGTTGTGGAAGATATCAGTTATGGGCTGGGAAAAGTAGTACTTCAATGCATTTGATACTCTTTTCTTAAATGTAAAAAGGTCTAATAATACTGTATTTAAGATGTTCGCTTAGGTGCACTTTGCGCCGTCCTTCTTGGCCATGTGTACTGTGAAAAACGATAGGTTATTGATAACAGCATCCCAAAACAACACGCGAAATTCAGAACTTACCCATCAGATCAACAACGCGCTTCGAGTAGCCGTATTCGTTGTCGTACCAGGCGACCAACTTGACAAAGCGAGGGTTCAGCATAATGCCCGCCTTGGCATCAAAGACGGAAGACGTTGGGCACGAAACAAAATCAGATGAAACCAACGCTTCGTCCGTGTAACCCAAAATGCCCTTCATGTCGCCGTTTGCTCGTCGCTTAATTTCGTCGCAAATTTCTTCGTATGTCGTCTCTGTTGCCAAACGAGCTGTGACATCAACAACTGACACATCAGGAGTAGGAACGCGGAAAGCCATTCCAGTGATTTTGCCCTTCAGCGATGGAATAACAGCAGCGACGGCTTTAGCAGCTCCAGTGGACGACGGGATGATATTTTGCGAAGCACCTCGTCCACCGCGCCAATCTTTCTTGGAGGAGCCATCAACAACCATTTGCGTTGAAGTCATGGCATGAACCGTGGTCATCAACGCTTCTTCAATGCCGAACTTGTCGTGGATAGCTTTCACCATTGGTGCAAGACCGTTGGTTGTGCAAGAAGCACATGAAACGTAAGTCATGTCAGGAGTATACTCTTCCTGGTTGACACCCATAACGATTGTTGTCGACTTATCCTTTGCTGGGGCAGAGAAGATAACCTTCTTCACACCACTATCAACGTGAGGCTTAGCACTTTCCGCGGTCAGGAAAGCACCAGTAGATTCACACAAGTACTCAACACCCAGATTCTTCCATGGGATTTCGCTGGGGTTGCGGAAATGGGTCGTCTTTACTCTCTTGCCGTTGATGACAAGATCGTCTCCATCGACTTCAACCGATCCCTTCCAGCGACCGTGAACAGTGTCGTACTTGAACTGATAGGCCATGTAGTTCGCATCAGCTCCAGTGTTAATGGCCAACAGATTTGAGTTCGGATCTTCAATCATAATTCTGGCGACGAGGCGGCCAATGCGCCCGAAGCCATTGATACCAAATGCGTAACCCATGGTCAAGGAGCGACCATTGATTCTGCTTGGGCCAGAGGAAAATCCTGCAAAACAAAAGTGTTAGACGCCTAGGCTATCTGTACATGCGATGGCGCTTACCCAAAACAGCGGCGATGCACGCCAACGCAATCAAAACCCTCAAAAACATGTTCAATTTACAGATGATCCAGCAAATGACTGTGACAAAGTTGTGAAGCTGCTCAGACAATGGGCGAATCTTCCAGGGAACCACGAGGAAACAAACCGCCCACACTTCCCACATCCCACACCCCACTTCCCACACTTCCACTTCGGCTTTCAACTTCCACTGCAACTTCACTTTGGCAACCTACTTCACCAGATATGTCTGGACACATCTAGGAGGGTCGGTCCAGATTGTTCTTGATTTTATTCTCCACTCACGCCGGGCAGCACCAGCTGCGGTCAAGATTACGTAGGTCAAAAGCGATAGTTATAAAACGACCTTCTTTCGAATACTCACACTTATTAAACCACCTTAATACAATTCCAATCATTTCAGCAAAATTTCAAAATGAGTGATGACGAATATGATTCAAACATGTGCCCACTTTGCGTGGAAGAGATGGACCTTTCAGACAAAAACTTCTTGCCATGCCCTTGCGGCTACAGGGTAATGATTTGAGGTTCACTTTATTCGGAGGAGTTTTAAATAATCGATCGCTTTGTACTAGGTTTGTATGTGGTGTTGGCACCATATCCGAGAAAATTTGAACGGTCTGTGCCCAGCTTGCAGAACGCCATACAACGCAGATCCTCATGTATTTTCTGCAGTTGATCGACAAGAGTAAGGAACTATCCTCGGTTTATTGGTTGTATGCTGATCTTATGTTTTATATCTCCGTTTAGGGTTGTAAAAAAGAATCGCGAACGAAAGCAGAAGGAAAAGCAAGAGAAAAAAGTTGATGGAACTAAGACCACCAAAGTCGTTGACCGAAAACACCTTCATAATTTCAGGGTTGTTCAGCGGAATTTGGTGTATGTACTTGGTCTTCCTTCACTAGCCTCAAGCAGCGAAGTTCTCAGGAAACCAGAGTATTTCGGTCAATATGGAAAGATCACAAAAATCGTTGTACATAACAATCCCAACCTCAGTCACAATACGGTTAGCGCCTATGTGACATTTTCTTATAAAGAGGATGCCCTTGCTGCTATTCAAGCGCTAGATGGGATTTGGATTGAAGGTCATCCATTGAGGGCCTCTTTTGGAACCACAAAGTACTGCAACAATTTCATTCGTCATGTTCCGTGCCAAAATCCGGACTGTGTATACCTTCATGAGCTGGGTGATGAAGATGATCGCTTCACAAAGGAAGAGATTCAAGTAAGTTCCTGCTTTATCCTTGTGCCTTAACATGGGTATTCATTTGTGTTGTGCTACAGTCGGGGCATTCCAAAGCAACCTTGGTTCCAGGAAAGGATCAGCTGTTAGTTACTGGCCAGGGCGGTCCAAGTGGAACAGGAAAGAAGCCTTCCGGTGAGACTATCCTCCCCCCTCCTGTATTTATTCAAGATTCAACCCCGCCTCCTCCCAAGCCTGGGGCTATCAGTCGCAGTCAATCAAGTGCACCGCTTGAGGACAAGGATCTCAACAAAGCTACCACCCCACCACCACCATCAGTACCTGAAGTAATCGCCTCTCCGAGGTCTGCTGTACAGCCTCCTCCTCCTGTTGCTGCCGCTGCTGAGTCTAAATCATCTGAATCGAAACCAAGTAAACCCGACGTTACTGCTAAAGTAGAAGAATCAAAGCCTTCCGTTGCAGTGGAAGCAGTCGAACGAACCAGCACATTTATATCCATTACTGAAATTTCTTCGAACCCCAAGGCATTCAATGGTGTTACTTGGAACGCTGTATTTCCAGTGCCTGCAAGCAGCTTGTCAGTTTCTGTGTGGGCAATGGTTGGGCAAGGCGTTGACGACAATTTGACGATGAACCCGTTCAGTAGATCCGCCTTGTCCTTCTCGGAGTTGTTGGATTTGACTCTGCCACCAATCGATGCAAACTTGAACGCACGAATCCCTCCAACTGCTCACAGATCGATTCTGCCTTCAGCCCCTGTGTCTTCTCAACCTGTGCAGCAGAATCCATCGGCTCCTATTAACGGGGCGGGCTTCAACGCTCTGCGTCAGCTCTTGCCCACAGTGAATTTATCATTCGGTGTGAATGGGCGCCAAGCACATGAATAAAAGAGATGTTCCTTAGTTATTCGCTGTCTGTGTTGCAAAAGGTCCTAGCTGCCTGACGCGACTTAAATTTGATGGAATAGCTTCCATCAGAGCAGTCAGTCCGAGCAAATTATGTAATCACCTCAAATATTCTTCAAATATACGCGAAATAGTTATGTACAATTATATTTCCTTATTTAGTCGACCGTTCTAGAGTCTCGTGATGTCCAGTCCAGAATTATGCGTGAAAGGAACACCACGCGGATGAACAACAGAAATACGTCTTGCCGAGTGCACAAGACAGGAAAGCTCATAGATGGTGGCACTTGCTGACCTTGCATAGACAGCAGCACGTTCCAGGCCATCTGGACACCAATTATCGACGGATATCCAACGAATTCTTTAACAACTGGGTTGATTCTATCCAATATGTCGCGACAGACTTGCAGAAATGCCTCAAATAAGCGAGACGTCTCTCGGCTGGATGTGTCACAATAGTCGCCTCCAGAGAATGCTTGAAATACAGTCGAAAGAACTGCGTTCTCCCGTGACAGCAAATCGTCCAGAATATCTTTATACTGTCCGAGTTCGACGATAACATCATTAGGAATGTGATCACTTTGAGAGGACCCAGAGTGGGAGTTGGAGCCGTAGAGCATTTGAAGAATCGACGTAGCTGTGACGAAAGTCTCGGAGACCTCAATCGGCGCAACTATATCGCTGGTAACATGACGCACCAATGCGTCTTCCACATATTTTGTGTCCAGCCTTAGAATCTCCACCGATTCGTCGATGTTAATAACACAGCCGAAAGGACTTGACAGCTCTTGTTCAGACGCTTCATTATCAAACGCAATCGGCGTTTGGAACCCGCTATGGCAACGGTAGAAGGCGAAGGGATGGGATTTACTTTGCAAGCGAATTTCCCATGGCTTTTTCTTTTCAGCTGCTTTTCCAATGTTGGCAACTTGTTGAAACATTCGCGGTTTGGCTGGCTGTTCAGAGGAGCCCTTGTCACTCACCTCAATTTCAACCCACGCGGGATCGACATCGCCACTCGAGCCGGGGCAGAGAAAGACAATGGATTTCCCTTGAGCTTTGCCATTAAGAAGCCACGCATGACAAACATCGAGGAGGGAAACGACTTCTTTTTCATGCAGGAAAGGACCTGTTCGCTCACTTGATGGAATGACGCTGTCTCTCTCGATGATGGGCAGTTGGGAGAGAATGAGCAAAGTTCTGATCGCAGTATTGCGCAGCCCATCTTGCAAGCAGTCCAGTTGTTTCGGTGAAATACAACCCGCATTGCGATTTCGGAAGGAAAACTCCGGAGAAAGCTCAAAGAGAAAGATCGATTCGTTGACGACGACACCAGTCGCCTCTTGTCTACTTCCGTGCCAAGGCGCACGACAATAGTCCGCGGATACCTTGTCGACCAATGCCAACAGCTGATCAGCCACCGGAGGAGACACTTCTCGATACAGCACATCGATTTCAGAGAAGCCAATGCAACGCAGGAGGTCAACAGCGGATATGGTGGAGAGGAAATGCGCATTGTGGTGGAACAGATCCCGATAGACGGCGCTGGAAAACAGTGTCGTGCGTACCGCATCTTGCATGAATTCGTGAGCTTGATTTTTGAGTGTTCGCGCCCTATCCTCGTTGTTTGAGGCCGAATATGCTTCTGCTTGCTGCAGCAAAGCTACAGCGCGTGGAAGTACCAGCTGCAGATCCACAGGTACATGAGAGTGCAAGACTAGATCTACGCCGTTCCAGGGCCACGAGAGAAACGATAGAATCTTGTCAAGGTGCTGGGTTGATTGGCGCAACGAATTCAGGAGAATGAGAGAGTCGCGAGAATGCTGATTCGCCTCCACAGAACGAACGCGCTCCATGCAGCTGGTGTCGTACAAACAAAAGATCTGGAACGGCTTTTGAAGTTTCTTGGAAGTCGTCGTGAAGGAAAGGAAAGAAGTGCTTTGCTGGATCGGTTGTCGACCGCACTGCTGATAGATATGGTAGTGATGACCCGACGCTAAGCCGGTGAACTGCACTACCGCGGGTTGAGCGGCGCGCACTGACTGGCGTACATGGTACTGCATGCCATTGAGGCTATCTTCACAAACAAGCGACACAACTGCATCTTCGACCGTTTCCAGTAACACGGAGCAGGAATGGTCTGTCACTTCACCCAACAACATTCCACGCAACGATGCCGCTTCATCAGCGAAAGGAATCAAATCTCTGGTGAAGGAAGCAAATCGATGTGCTGGTGAGTATTCGTGGTACGGTTTGAAGGCGACACCCCAGTACGTATTCGACGACAACGATGACGATGGTGCGATAAACGCGGTTATTTTCTTCGCATCTAAGCTGAACTCTGCTGGTCGAGAGCGACGTTGATAATTCAGCCATTGACGCTGATGCAGAAATGAGAATAGCTGCTCCCGTGCGGAGCAAACCCGGCCAGCAATCAACGCGCAAACTGAATCACGCGACTCCATCCCATCGCTAAGGTTAAATGACCGTGGTTCATCATCCAACGGCTCGTGATCCACATGAAAGTAGATTTGATTGCTGCTGGAAAAGGAACCGCCGCAAAGAAGTAGCGCCGATCTTGACTCTAACTTGCGCTGCCACGACGATAACTCCAACAACAAACGACTGAAGTCCTTGTTAGTGAGAGACAAACTCGCTTCTTCTGTCACCTTTTCATATACCATAGGCAACAAGCTTTTCAACCAATCCATTTGCGGATCCAGCGAGACAGATGGTAGCACGCAGACCACACACGACTTTTCCTGCTCAGTGGCGTCCTTCGGGTCAGTCAAAATCTCCTTGATTTTCTTCAACGACTGTACACAACAAACAGCGTGGGCATTAGCTCGTCCTCATCATCATATATGTTTGTATACGTACCGTCTCTGGGATAGAGCATGGTTTGTTCAGCGGGGATTTCAAATGTAAATAACGTTCCATCCAAAACCACTCGCAATCGCAGACGATATACAGGAACCCACCACCGAGCGTCAAAAATTTGGGTTCGCTCCAGCTGCACTGAGCATCTCCGAGCTCCGAAATGGCCTGAAGATAGTTTACTACTTTCTGTTTTGCAGATTGTAGTTCAATCTGCAGTGCTTTGACAGACTCCTATTCATGACATTGTGCGTCAAATCAATCGCTGTATCAGCTTGTTACGCAGCAAATTGAGTTGCCTTACCTCCGTAGCAGTGTCATGGTGATGAAATTGTTCCATATAACGTTTCTGCCCTTGCAACAGTTGCTGGATCATGCGATTGTATCTCAAAATTTTGGAACGAAGTGTGAGTACCTAAGCAACAGAGTGAGCAGAGGACAGGTAAGCTTGATGTTGGTCACATGCGGGAACGACACAGAGCCAACTTACGCATTTCAGGAGATGTTGAATCTTTTTCTCAGACTCATGGAATTCAGCGAACTGAGAGTCCCATAATTGCCGAAAGTATTGGGAATAAACCGAACGACTGATCGAGCACATCAAAAATAGCAGCAGCTTCTGTATTTCACACTTTTCCGTCATCTCGACCGCCGCTCGATGACTAAGCTCGGCTTTCTCTGCCGCAACCGTCATAGACATTGAATGTACAGTTGTAACAGACTTAACGGCGCTTCCCTCTTGTGCTTTACGAAGCTTTCGAGCAGCCCAGCCTGAAGAACCCGCCGCGGGATTTTTCTCCGATTGCGATGTCTCCACGACAGCACTACTTCTTTCTTGTGACTCTGCTTCAGCCATTGCGTGTTCCACATTCTCCACCAATCGCTCCATAGATGTACGGCCCGATTCGCCAGAACCAGCGATCGGTATGAACGAGCCCGACGTGGCGAGGTTCATTATCAATGGTTCGTTGAAAAATACTCTATACTGACTTTGCAGTGATCGTTCGAAATCGCCCACAGATAACAGCCAACTTTCGCCTCCATTACAGCCTGACAAAGACTCCCAAACATTCAGGAAGTGACTTTCAATTGTCGTGGACACAAAGACTGAGTTTCCGAGAAAGATCAACTGGTGGGAAGTCCCCGTTGGGCACATGCCACGCTCATTAACAGCGGATTCCACAGCTCTCTTATATTCAAAAGCAGTGCTCTGTTCAGATAAACCAGGATGAATAGACTGAAACACACAATTGTCTCCCTTTTCATTGATGGTCGTAAATCGAACTGGGCGGTCGATAGTTTGCTTCCCCTCGATACCTCCTATGTAGATGGTATAAGGTACGCCTGGAACCAAGTTATCAATACCAAGCACTGTTGGGGTGAATGAGGATATAGAAAATGATTTTGACTCCACAAATCTTTCTCCGACAGTAAACTTGTCGGAGCGGAAGATATTGAACGTCACTGTTGTTGGACTGTCGACTTCTAACATGATGCTTACTCGGTCTCTCCCTACTAGGCCAAGAACAGGACCACAAAGAACCTTCACGCTTTTTGAACATTTGATTTTCTTTCCAGATATGATTACGCTGTCATCAATATTGAAGCATGTCTGGTGATGAAGATGGATGTCTTCGATTCGAAAAAGCCTCTCTTCAATCTTTCCCAGGCTATCGTTCAGACTATAAACATTGGAAGAGATGCTACTATCGTTTCCCATTTGCACCTCCCTTCCTTCTTTGTTCAGACAGTGTAAAAATATGAAGAAATGCCAAACAGTGCAGAATTTCGGAAGTGATCGATGAGCATTTCTAACTTCGACTTCGCTTCGAACGAACACAAAACTTCGAAGCGCGCATCAAATGAAACGGTTCGTCAGTCCTCGTCATCTCGTCATCATCATCATCATCATCGCGTCCGTCTTGGTCGTGAAGAAGAAGATGGCGAAAAGGAACTTTCTTTCGCGTTGTATTCGTAGGAACTGCATCACTTTGAAAGCAATCAAAGCACAAATACGTGTATCGGCGCGACGCCCTTCAAGCGTATCGGAATATCAACGGTATTCTCTCCTTTCTTTTCCATCATGGACTCAAAAGGAATGAGTGCACCTTGCACGATCCAAATTGTGGGTCTGAATGCCCACAAATGTGGATATTGTAAATCTGAAGATGACTCATCGAAGTCTTACGGCTTTTGCAGTAGCTCTATGTCCGCTGAAGTCTACGAAAGCTTGATGCTCATTGGTTGGAGAAGATGTGGTGACTATTTTTACCGTCCTACAAATCACGACACTTGCTGTCCGATGTACACTATCAGGCTGCGGGCTGCAGAGTTCACGCCGTCAAAGTCGCAAAAGAAAGTATTAAAGAACGCAGAAAAGTATTTTACGGGGAAAGATTTGTCGATAACGCTTTCTCCGGCTGCGTTTTCCGAGGAGAAATTTCAGCTCTACAAAAGGTATCAAATCGTCGTCCATGGTGACGAGGAGAGCGAAGTGACACAAACGGGTTTCCAAAACTTTTTGGTTACGTCTCCACTGACTAGTAGTATCCATCGTCCTGGTTTTGGGCCTTACGGGACTTTTCACCAAGAATACCGCTGCGATGGAACTCTCTTCGCAGTTGGCGTATTGGATATCTTGCCTTCCGGTCTTTCATCAGTATACTTCTTCTATGAACCAGACATGAAGCATTTGAGTCTTGGGAAGTATTCAGCATTGCAAGAGATTCAATTTTGCAACGTCTCTGGCTTTGAATTTTATTACATGGGATTCTATATTCACAGCTGCGAGAAAATGAAATACAAAGGCGAATATAAGCCTTCCCAATTACTTTGCCCGACTTCATTGACCTGGCACAACTTAAACGATGTCATCTCAAAACTTGAAGCATTTAAGTTCGCTCCGTTGGAAGAGTCAGCATACCAGCAACGTGTGCGTATAAGTGCGTCGGAATCAAGCGAATTGAAGCAGTTGTTTCCGCCACGACCACCCATCAGTGATCTGCGACGGGTTGCTATTCACATTTCTCGGCACAATGTGACTGTGAGGCTGCAAGATTTGACGCCAGAAGGTCAAAGGATTCTAGGCAACATACTGTTGGAGTTGTCGGATCACATTCCCTTGCAGGTGCTCAATCAACTTGTCATATCCGTGTAAGTCGAGTACGGCCAGTATCTCGCTACTAATCACTCTCCCATTTTATTCGCCTCGCAACCAATTTCAAGCCCATTATTTACACTATTTACAACCGAGAATATTCCTGACCATTATTTTCTCGCATACTTCTCTTTCCATTCATCAAGTTTTGCCTTCACCAGGGGGATCTCTGTGTAAACAATAGCCGGTAGTTCGTCGGGAAGCCTTCGAGACTGGGGAGTCTCGGTCATATTATATTTGTCGCGAAAATACTGTAAATGGATAGACAATTCTTTGAAATAAGAGTTTCTGCCGGTCCTCATTTCTATAGACGCCCTTTTAATTGTCTCTTTCACTTTAGATGGTGTCGGGGTTTGCTCACTGTCGGCCGAAGCGATTCCAGTTGGACTTGAGTCCGGCCCCAAGTCTGGAAAGGGCTTTGCTGATGGTAACTCTTCACTCTTCTCCTTTCTTATATCATGGAATCTTTCATTTGATTCGAGCGGGTGCTTTGTATGGTCTAGCTTTACGCTGGGAGTCGAAGCTTTGCGAGCCGACGACGAAGAGTGGGCGATCTTCACGGGTGTACGTCGTTCACTGGGGGTTTGAGGTACACTACCGATGATGGGGATATCTTCTTTTTGTTGAACGGAAGCTGCATCTATTTTTCTCTTCTTTGGTGTGAAGTGTTCACTATTCTGAGGTCTGCTAGAAGTTGCCGAATTGGAGATATCTTCCAATGGCTTTCTTGGAGCCTTAACGGGGCTTCCATAAAACATCATGATGTCTATTCTTCGCGTGTTATAAATTCATTTGTCTACTTTGATGCTCTGTTCCATGCTCATTGTGCTTTTGTTACAGTGGTCGTCGGGGGTAGCTCTTTCTTTCTTTGAATCGCGGCGGAGACGCCAACGTCTCCTTCGACTGCGAGAAACGACGCCAAAGTTGCAGTAGAACGCACAGGAGAGCTAACGGACTCTCGACTCTCGACACGGTCAGGTCAGTGTTTGGGAATTATTCTTATCGCGAAAACAGCAAAATGCCTTTGAAGGACAGACATTCACTGTGTGGAACTGAGAGAAATAAAACTCAACATTGAAGGACCTTTAAAATCCCCGTTTGAAACCTGTGAAAAATGAAAACAGGCGACGTTTTGACTCGAACGTACGCTTATCAACTGGAACGTGCGTCGTGGGCGATGGTTGGCATAGGAATGCTTTCACAATGTACGCAGCGTGTGTGTATGTGGTGTTTGACATGAAATTTTCTTATTTCTTTACTTGGATTTTCAGTGGATTCTTCCGCCGCCTTTCCTTCATACAATCTGGCATTGGGCTTCTGGGGCTTGTATTGCTCTTTTAGCAGGCACGGCAGAGCGACCTTTGGTCTGATCGCATTCTCTGCCTTTGCCATCATTTTGGATATTGTGTTCTGCTCAATATCAGGTAGATGAAATGAATGGAGTATCGTTACCTCTTTTTCATCTATTTTCTGTATGTGTCCAGACTCTCCCAAAACGTCGACATACAAATTCTGCCTTGCAATGCTAATATTTTGTTTATTCCTGAAGGTGAGTCAGCTATCATTTGCCTTGAAAGCGGTTTGATTAACTTCAGTCGAACTTCAGCTCGCTGTGATTTACATCGGGGCTCATTTCTTTGCTTCACTTGGGGGAGCGAACAGTATGGATGCCAGTAATTTGACTTCCAGCAGTGTTTACGAGCCTCTAGGTATGTTGGCCTGCTCAGCTATGGCGAATATGTGCATTGTTTAACTTTTCTTTCTATTTTTTCATCAGCTACATCGATGGAAAATAGCCAAGCGGCGATGTACTATCCCGCACCGATGGGTAACAGTAACAGCTCTTTCACGAACGACAACACCAACACCCCGAAGCCAGGTACGGTAGAGTCTCTTATTTTGCTCTTCCCTACAACACTGATGTGAATTTCTTGCAGCAGCGATGTTTGAAAGCGTCTAGATGAAAATGCAGCTCGGTCAATGAAACGGGTATCACTAACCAATGAATATGTTCTGTTTAATCTGCTTCTTGAACGTTAAGCCTTCATCAAACCTCATGGTCACAATTAGAATGGTATCATGCGTAAATTTGGTGCTCGCTTCATACTGTAGGGGAATGTCCACCGGCACCGTGTTGCCTCTGCAGGAGACACGTTTCATTTTTTCGGCGGTTTCGTCTCGCTGGCTCATCATCATCATCATGGGCATGAACTATTCGCTAACTTTGATAACTGAATAAGTAAACGCCATAACAATCAATTGCTGTGCGGTTGAGCGGCTTGAGTGCTGTGTCTTCATCTTGAAATCGACAAGCTTCACCTTGAAGAGCAATAATCGGTGGTGGTTTTCGAAAAGCAATACCACCAGAACCTGCTTTGACAAGGAGAGTTAATTGCCTTTCTCTTACACCTATTCTCTCCACAATTTATTTGTGACGCGAAAGACATGGAAAGAGTAAAGTCTCCCTCTTTAATCGAATGCTCGATAAACCGTTTGCTTTCTCTCGAACCGGCGTCTCCTCCAGCTCACTCCACCTCACAGCAGCTCTGGTCCAACTCTTTGGATTTCGATCTCGACAGCTTAGGCGGGCTGTCAAAGGGGAATAACCAGTCATCGAATTTATCTGTTCGCAAGCCGCTTTTGCCGAAGAAGCAGCTTCCTCCGCTTCAAAAGGCTTCATCGACCTTAACAGCAAGCACCGCTGCTCCAGCGGACCATAAAAAGCATCACCATGTTCAAGAACATGTCCAAATGCATCCAATTCCTGTGAAATCTGTTCCTCTTTTGTTGGAGCCGGATGATAACCCAAAGTTGGTGCACAGAGACACAATGGTAGCATCGCATTTCTTCGATTCTGCTCCGATGGAATCGTTCAACGAGAGGGATTTTCATTCGTCGAAATTATCTCTGGCTACAATTGGCCTCATAACTGGGGAGTCGCAACCAGATCCGATCAGACCTGGGTATATTTTTAAGCCGGTCCAAGGGAAGCAGTTTTCTAAGACTGTCCGCCTGTCTTCGCCCATGGCGCGATCCACAGACAAATTCTCTCTGAAACAAAGCCTTTCAACCATGTCTTTATCACCTGTCCACCGGCAGGAACTCGAAGAAGGATCAATGTCTCTCAAGCTTGATAATCTAGATGGCAGTGTCAGTGACGGGCTACTTTCGCGTGGGTCGCTGCAGATTGGTCTACCGGAAGAAGTGTCGCGTTTGCCTTCACCAAACCTTCAAGTGCCCATGCTTCCCATTCACACACACTTTGATGACGAAGGATTTCTTTCCAGTGAATTCCAATCGGAGCGAGAACCGCTTCCCACTGAGCAGTTTCCACCAAACACGTTAGATAACCCATTTTCGCTGGATATCAGCGAAAAGCCGATGGACGAAGGCAACAGTTTCGATATGGGAAAAGTGTCGCCAGACGCTGGACCAGCGACGAGAGAAAAGAACAATCGACTGATTGAGTCGCG
This sequence comes from Poteriospumella lacustris, assembly GCA_008000375.1. Taxonomy (NCBI): domain Eukaryota; class Chrysophyceae; order Chromulinales; family Dinobryaceae; genus Poteriospumella; species Poteriospumella lacustris. The sequence goes on from SMOI01000071.1 coordinate 97,416, forward strand.
AAATACTCGTTTGATGAGAGGCATTCACACCACAACTCCCGGTGATCTACAAACAGCGTCGACGGTATCTACGTTGGGTGACGCGAATGTTGTTCCGTACGCAGTCCACCGCCGAATTCTTGGATGGAAGCTCACGTCGGTGGAGAAAAGAAGAGAATTGGTCGACATTATGGATGCTGTGCATGGCAATGCCAGCCCAGACCTGCAGGTTCGTTTGAGAAAGAGTAAACTGCTGCGAGGCCGTGATTCTACGGCTGATGCTCAGTTGACCGCGTTCGGGGGATCACAATCGCTACCAAACCTACGCAGCACAATGGCTGCGTCGCGATCACAGTTGGATCCGTTTATGTTGCGCGCAAAAACGCGGCAGACGATCGCGTATGAAGATTTCGTTACCCGCTCCGTCAATAGTCGCCAAGGCTTCCGAAGTGTGCAACAGATTAAGAACTTCGTGGAAGATCAAAAGAAGAAGAAAGATGAGCGAGACCGCATCATTTCAGGACAGAAACAACAGCAGCAGCGACAATCAGTCTCACCTCTTCATCTGGACTTCGATTTCGCTGGCCCCGATCCCATCGCGGACCCGCAGAGTCGCTCCCTTACCGTCCGCCCCTATATCCCCGTTGGTACATTGACCAGTGCCGACAAATTTGGGAAAAGCACAGATACTGTGACTTTGAAAAGTCTTCTTGCCGAGGCGCTATTTGCCGAAGACGAGTTGACTGCCGAGGAAGACGCCGAAGCCGCTAAACAGTTCGCCACGGCGAACATGTCAGCGGCGGAGAGATTGTACAATTACCCCGTCGGGGTCCATCGGCCTCGCAGCCGCATGGTACGTTGCCTTGTCGTGTCGTGCCTTGTCTTGTCTGGTGCGGTTGCCATTTTTCTAACCGTGTGGGCGTCGCTTGTTGTAGGATATTTTAGATTCCGTTCGCATTCGGCAGGAGCTGGAGCCCGCTATGTCCGGTGGTGCGTCCTGGAAGGAAGACCAACTCGTGGATGCCTTCATCGCTGGTCGTCAAAATGCACGCATGCGTAGAAGTCGTGACCAAAGTCGAGAATTGGGCGAATCCAGGTCGAAGGTATCGCTGAAGACGGATTTATTGGGCGACAATTGGGACGACGAGAGCATTTTGTCCCTGTCGACGTCCGCCGAAGAAAACGAACAGGCGCTGTCGGAGGCCTTGATGGAGAATTTCGGTTTGTCGCTCCACGACGACGACTTGGGCCATATGGAATCCGATTTCGAACCTTATCCTGGCCTTGCTCAAGGATCTGCCTTGGAAAGCGAAGCGGGTACAAGTCACTTCGCGCCGCCATCACTCCATCCACCTCAACCGCTCTCCGCTGTCAGCTCACTGGCAGATGATTCGCACTCATGGGTATCTGACAATCGATGAACATCAGTCAGCAATGCTGACTGATCTGATTAAAGTGTATTTACATGGTCGCGTGGCTGCTGGGGGCGGACTGTGGAGTCTGTGTTTCATTTCTTTTGTCGCCGTCTCGAGAACTTCTTCCAGGCCTGAAACAGCGCAGACAATCGAACCACTCGCCGATGCATGGCGGCTCGCTTCTCTGCCACAGCTTCGTCCAGAGCGAGTTGCGCCTCGGTGGTCCAAGGTGCTGCAGTGTCGTCAGCAATGCGCATCAGTGGATCAGCACGACCGGCGTAGTCGCCGCGTGCGAGTTGATCGCGAATGTGACTCACGTCGGTCGGGTGAAGCAGCGTCTAACACATCATCAGGCCGTGCACAGGTGTCATCGTTGTAAATGAAAATAAATCACCACTCCGCAGTCAATCTCTTGTCGAGTTCTTACCTCCACAAGCGCAGCGGTCAACCATTTGTGCGCCACGCTGGCGTCAGAAATGGCGATCATTTCCGAGTCAAAGCATAGACGGAGATGATAGAGGATCCGAGTGGCGTAGTCGATGCCATCGTCTGCCGCCTTGACGGCTGCATCGTCGTCTGCGTCATCATCGTTGTCTCTGTTGCCCTCCGCACTGCGAATCGACAAGCGACGGACGGTTTGTTAGACATCGCGTTTCATGCGGAGCATCACAGCGTCCCGATCTTACCTGCCGGACTTGTTGATCACGGCCGAGCTGTTGCTATGATGTTGATTGCTCTGATTGCTGCCGTAGAGTTGTCGACGGTATTGCGCACTGCGCAAAAAGACGCTCGTCGCCAGTTCGGGTATCGGTCTTTTGTCGCCGCGGGGACTGATCCGCGACACGGAGCCCCCATGTGGTTGCTTGCTCGACTGCTTCATGATCCGCTCCGTCAGTTGAAGCAGCAACTTCCCGTGCGCTCCTACATTCCAAACGGCACTCGATGTCAGCGCCAATGCAACACCAACAACAGGAGTGACCTTATCGCTTACCTAGCTTCTCCCACGCGAGAGTCAACTTGTCTTTGCCTGTGGACGACGCGGTCCTGGCAAACTTCCGACCCAATACATCGTCACTAGAGAAGTCGAACGCCCCGGATGCTTGTTGATACAGGTTGAGGTTCAATCCTGCACGTGCGATGTCCTCGAGGCCGTGTTTCTGCGCGGGCTTCTGCACCGGTTGGAAGTCGTACAAACACAGAACGGTGCTCAACCGCTCCACACACTTCGATGGAGCGCATCGGAGAAGGGCATCGGCGAACGTAGCTGCCGTCAACTGGCGCTCCGAATCCAGCAAATGCAACTCCTCTACGAAGGCCAACGGCAGGCCGGGGCTGCGGTTGGCCTCAGCTGGCACCGTCGATTTCTTCGTGCGACTGGCCGCGCTGTCGGTCGTTTGCAGCTCTGACGCCGGCATCGGAAGAAGAAGCTTTTCCAACGTGACAAAGTACAACGGGGACGACGGGCCGGCGGGTACCAGCGATTGCAGGAAGACGAAGAGGTCCTATGCACAGCACAGCGACGCCAAAAGATCAAATAGCCGCGGGGACACGGTCAGCGCCTAGTGAAGCAAGGGCGTACCTGAAGACATCGCCGAAGCGCACGCTCAAATTCCACCGTGGCATAGTAGCAGGTCATGCACAGCTGCGAGAAATTGAGCGATTCCGCTGGGACGGCGGACTGCAGCCAGTTCTCGTCGTCGTCTTCATCTGCGAGGGACTCCGCCTCGGGCTGTGCATCCAACGCGATGCGTAAGCATTCTTCCTGCAGCCTTTTCTCGATTCTAGTCAATGGAACACCAACACGAGTTAAGCGTAGGTCGTACGTCGAAGGAGGGACACGGCAGCACTTACTTCGGCGACAGGTAGCGCCACCACGGCCGCATGTGCAATCCGCGCTCCTCGAGCAGCGTATCGGCCATGTCGAAGGGCGTGACGACCGCCGCTACGTCGAGGATCGAAAACACCTTGTGAAGGACCTTCGAAATGTCCCGCAACGGCACGAAGAAATCGTGGCGTGACCCGCAGCTCTACAGAAGACGGGCATTAACGCCGCGCATTGATCAGCGGCGACGTAGCCCGCGACGAACATTGACTCTTACCTTCACTGCCTCGTGACAGCGCGCAACGACGTCAAAGAAAATGCGTTGGTCCTTCAAGGACAATTCTTGGAAGAAAATCGCCGGAGGATTCGGTTTGGCGTTGGGTAAAGCGAAGATTTGGTCGAACTGCGAGGCGATGGACGTCTCTGCCATGCCGACCACGTACACCGACGGCATCTCCACGCTGGATTCCGTTTCTCCATCGGGAGGCTCCACAGCGATGCGATAACCAAGCAATTTCGAAAGGAAGAGCAAATGCTCGGAAGCCGCCGATCGGGTGGGATTCGCATCGGTCTGCATCGGCGCTTCCCACGGCGACTGTGACGAGTTGAAGTAGTTTTCGACGAGGTGCGAGTCGCGGTAACTGCGCATAATTTCGTCCACAATCAGCGAGAGCACCGACGATGCCAACGATGTGACCATTTGCGCCACTTGAAATGGTGACTTCCACCGCGCATCTCCAAACGCAGGGGCCAGCAGTCCTAGAGCGACGCTGTTGAAGCGCAGCCCCTGCGCCAAGCTGACAGACCTCGGCTCGATAGCCAGCCAGTGCGTATTGTGACCATTCAACGCATTGTCTAAATGCGTGAAATACCAATGATTGCTGCTGGTAACCAGATCACCTTGCACGAAGGAAAAGTGTCGCAGCATGAACATCGAATGCTCGATGGCCTCTGGCAACGTGAAGCTGCTGAGACATTGAACAGCGACACGCTTTCTACCTTTGGAAGGGTCCGATGGCCAAAACTCCGATCGATTACACAGCGGTGGCAGTGAGCAGGTGCTCGGTAAGCATTCCAAAATACTGTCCGCTTCGTTTTGACACTCCTTTAGCTGAGCCACCAACGCTTTCTCACGCTGTTGTGTCGCCTTGAGCTCTTTCTCCAGACGCTCAATCCTCTGGGCCGCGTTTTCTTGCTCTTTATGCAGATTACGCTCCAATTCTTGGATAGTGACCATGGCTTGATGCTGGGTGTTGCTCAGAGCATCGAAGTCTTCTCGCGCGACAAATTTGCTCATGTCGATGACCTCCTCTTTCGCATCGTCAGCGTAGCCTTTCACACTGAGATTCGATGCACGTCGATATTGCAGCGCGTGGAACAGTCGAATGTCGAAATCCCCTTCAGGGGTATTGCGGGCTTTCAGTTGCGAGTTCGTTGAGGTGTCGGTGCGACTCTTCGTCACCGCTGCGACGGCCCGTTCCACAGCCGTATCAACGTCATTCGTGGGACTCGCCAGAGGAATTGCGTTATTTTTGGGACTAATGATCGACCCTGCTTCAATATGGCGCAGGTTGTACTCATTTTCGCGTGCTGAACTAAATGACAGTGATGACTGTGGCCCGCCGAATAGCCCATACGATAAAGCTTGCAGTTCCTCAGGCTGGTTTAGAGCGATACTGAGTTTGTTAGAAACTGGAACATCTCGTGGTGGTCTGTAGCTACGAGAGTAGCTATGACCAGCATCCTGATTTGAAGGGTTGTTGTGGCATATTTCTAAACCAACGCCCAACTTCTCCAACCGCTTCAAGTCGAAAATAAGATAGTCTTGTGCCAGATAAAAGTGGTTCTTCAAAGACTTCAGATCATCTTGTACTTCTTGATTAGGGTCATGAATAGCCCCAAATACAGCCAACTCTTCATTTTCGTCGATAGGAGGCAAAAATCTACCCAAAACTGAGCTTCCAAACTTGGCAAAATGCGGAAACCATAGCGACAAGTTGGTCATGGTCTCTTGTACCCGCAAAAATTCAGCATCTTTTGCGTTTAAATCTTCTTCGAGCTGACGAATTATGGCCAATTCATCTAAGCTACTTGATCCATCGTTTCCACTGAAGATTCCTTGCTGCTTTTTCAGCGTTTCAACAACTTTCTCTAACTCCTCAATTTGGAGTGATTTGGCAACTAGTTGTCTCTTGTTCACCTCCATATCATCCATTAATTGCTTCAGCACCTCTTGATATAGATCCGCAGCGCTGGACCACAGCTTCCAAACAAAATTGGCCTGGTCTTTGCAGTTCTTATTGATGAGGGTGCACAGATCCTTCATGGAATTGTCCAGTATCTGAATCTGTGTGAGATGCCTTTCCTGTCGGCTGATCTTTCCCATTTTCTCCTCCAAGAAGATATCTCTTAATTCCTTGTGTGCATCTTCTTGAAGAATTTTCACACTCGATCTGTTGCTTTGAGGTGCATTGAAAGAGGTTTTGCTGACACTCAACACCTCTGCCCTAGGAGTGGCAACAATGGAACTGGTCGTTCTGGGCGATGACAATCTGTCCTCCTCAGCTACTAAATCATTTATGTAGGAGGTGGTGGAGCTCTTAAACTCCCTAGATCCCAAGAAAGGATGCGCTCGACCTTTGGTTCGCTTTTTGTCGAAACTTGGAATGCTCGGCTTCATCGTGTGTTCGAGAGCTCGCTATTGTGGATAGTCAGTCAGTCTCCAAGTCTCGCACGATAAGATGAACAAAATTGACTCGGTAAAGAAGATCCCCGGAGGCAGTGTTGTACAGTGAAGCGCAAATCATGAACCATAAACCACATATAAAATGACTTCGTCTCTAGTTACTCTGGATGATGACTCCAGCGTGTAACGGTCCGACAAGCGTTACGTTTTTCGGCTGCGACTTGCGACTTGGGCGACCTTCCCGCTCCGATATAAAAACACCATCTCGTCACGATAGATTACAAATCAAACATTCATAAAGAGGGCACCCAATCGGAAGATTTGTGGAAACATTGTCGTCGAGACCCAAAAGCGGTTGTCTCCTTTCCAAAACAAGCTTTCCCACGAAATATTTCCGGAGCACGGTTCTCGGTCTGATTTACTTACCCTTTGTTTCTTTTGTGAATTTCTCCTGGGAAAATGGCGTCTGAATCAGATTTCTTCTTGACCCACATTAATGTCAACGCTGAGTTTCAACAACATGCAGACGAGTTGATGTCAAATGCCAGGAAGGAGCATAAGAAAATCAACGATGTCGTCAGTTCGTTCAAGAGCAAGGTTGACAAAATGATTGATAAGCAACGTATAGAGTATATTCAAGCGTATGAGAGCCACATGCAAGATGTTCAACGGGAGCTTCACACATTGCGGGATAAAGTCAATGAAATGGCCAACAATCACACAAAAAATGAGCGCACAGAGAAGCTGAAGGCAGAGATTATTCAGTTCAAGAGTGATGCCCTGCAACTGGAAACGGATTCGGACTATTTACGAACCCATATGGCGAAAACAGTGCACAAGATTTACACAGTGGGTAAGTTCTGCGGTGGTATCCACTGATCTCTGCTCTGAAAATGATGGGTGTCACGGATTACAGAAAAGTCACGCGACTGGATGCTACGAAGATTGCGGAAAGCGAAAAAAGAATACAATAATCTTTTAAGAGGTACGTCTTTGAGATGGGATTTTATTCACCACACTGTCATTAAAGTCTCCATCGCTCTTTAGAAAAGTCCCGACTGCTCGAAGAGGCTTCGTTTGCAAGTCTCAGTCATGACAACGACAGTTCTTACACGTTCGAGTTCGGCCAAGGAAGTCAGCGGGATGACGGAAATGGTGGAGGCGGAAATATTTCAAACAAATTTAGAAGAGGTGTTCGGTCCCACGCCGAGGTGAAACGCGATCTAAAGCTTCCCTCCATTAGCAAAAGCGGGACCCAGCAGAATGAGAATCCAGCTAATTCGTCAAAACCGAGGAAATTTAATGGTGGAGCAAATTCTTCTTTTAAGAAACCTGACTCGGTTACGCGCGATTTATCGATACGATCACTACCATCCATGGCAAAGTCTGTAGCGAGCGTAGAGTTGGGTGGCGGTGATGATGATTTGGGAAAATTGATTGCACTACGATCGTTGGCGACGGAGTTGCAGCAGTTCCTATCTACTTGCAAAAATTCCCTGCATAAGAGACCATGGAGCAAGGTGCATCAGCGGTAAGATTTCTTTTTGTTGGACCTTTTCTCTTCATTCGTCATCCTAGAAAATTACTACAGGCAACACGAAGAGCTTGTACAGTCATGCAAACGAATTGTGGACGAACAATTACACCAAGATCACAGTGAGTGGAATTCGCCAGGCTTTTTGTCGTTAGTCTGTGAGTTGGCAGTGCTCCCGCAAACATATGAGGTGTTAGCGGCTGCGTTGACGGAGGTTGCGCCGAAGGACACCGAGACGACTGAAGTTAATGCAGACGAGGAGGATGAGTTCCTCGCTTACCATCACAGCATTTTGAACTGGAATGTTGGCGACAGTCAGAATGACAATGAAGTGGAGTAAGACTCTCACTGGTGTATTCTTGTTAAAAGTGGCTTCCTTACTATGCTGAGTTGAACAAGTCTTTCGACGGGTAATGCGGACCTTAAATGCACTGAATAGTTCGCATATCACTTACATTAACCAGTTAACCTTCTCCAAATTTCTAACGTCGGTAATCGTAAGCTGCTACACTGGGGATCTAAACATTTGACACTACGGGTGTGAATCTGGTGGATCTTGGATCTGGGATATGTACGACGTTCGCGAAAGTGAAACGGTCCTTCTCCTGGCAGTGTGTGCGTGCACTTTCGTTGCGCCGAGAGACATAAGCAATGGACAATCTCCATCGGCACAACGCCACTTGATACGGCTCTTTTGTGAAGATTGTTGTCCAGCGCATCCTTCTTTCACACCGGTTGTTTTGTGGATGCGGACGCGTCCGTCGATGATGATGTTTCGCTCCGCATTTCATCTCAACGTTCTTTTATTCTGTCTTTCACAAGTTTTCGACGTAGTCACCTACTAAATTTGAGACTGTGAAAAATGGAAGGATTCAAGAGTTTGATGCTCCCCAAGACCCTCATCGCCCAGAAGTTGGCCTCCATGAAGAATGACAGCAAGGTTGTTGCCACCTCCGGTACCACCACCTATGACCTTAACTACTACCTCAAGGGTGCCCTTGCTGGTGGTATTTGCTGTGCTATCACTCACGGTGCTCTTTGGTAAGTATTTTTGTGAATACCTGCTGATCATTCAGTAGTTTTTACTAGTTATTCCTTTGCAGCCCTGTTGACGTCGTCAAGACCAGAATCCAGTTGGACCCTGTCAAGTACAACAAGGGTTTGATTGGTGGATTCAAGACCGTCATCGCTGAGGAGGGTGCTGCTGGTTTGGCCACTGGTCTTGGTCCTACCGTCGTCGGTTACTTCGTCCAGGGTTGGTTCAAGTTCGGCGGTGTGGAGTTCTTCAAGGTCAACATTGCCCAGTCCATCGGTGACCAAGCCGCTTGGGATAACCGCACTGGTATCTACCTTGGTGCCTCTGCTGCTGCTGAGTTCATCGCCGATATCTTCTTGTGCCCTCTTGAGGCCACTCGTATCCGCTTGGTCTCCAACCCCAGCTTCGCCAACGGTCTTTTCCCTGCTGCCTCCAGATTGCTGAAGGAGGAGGGTCTCATCAAGGGTTTCTACTCTGGCTTCGGTCCTATCTTGATGAAGCAGGTCCCATACACCATGGCCAAGTTCGCTGTCCAGGGTGCCGCCGCTGAGTCCATCGCCACTTCCATGGGCAAGAAGTTGTCCGAGTTGCAGGGTGGTGCCAAGTTGGGTGTCTCCCTCCTCTCCGGTGTCATTGCCGGTGTTGCCGCCGCTATCATCTCCCACCCTGCTGATACCTTGCTCTCCAAGGTCAACAAGGCCGGTGCTGGTGGTGACGGTCCCGTCATGACCCGCTTGGGCCGCATCGCCAACGAGATTGGCTTCGTCAAGTTGTGCACTGTTGGTCTTGGCGCCCGTTGCGTTATGATCGGTACCTTGACTGCTGGTCAGTTCTTGCTCTTCGATCTCGTCATGGACCTTACTGGTGCCGAGAAGTTCCACTTCCACAACCCTGCTGAGGGCAAGCATCATTAAATGCGCCATCCTATTACTGGTTATTAGTTTCTCATTTGGTTTAGTAGGAGATCGAAGATGTTCGTGTGTTGTCGAAAATTTTGAAGTAACTTCGTGACTACGTCGCTCACCACTTCCCTTCCTCAATGTATTTCGTGCGTTTTCATCTTTTCATTCCTTTCCAGTGTTGACAATAGATGCAGGGCGTGCATTTCTTCATAGGTGTATCTTCGCGAGTGGTCATTTCACCGACGCGTTTTCACTCAACTCAAGCCTCGTGAGTGAACGTGTCGCCTCTAACGTGGTCAGAATGTGAACAAAATTATATTATTTTCCAACGATGAAATCGGTCCAATTCGACGACATCTTACCCTATCCGAAAATTTTGGGAATGTTTGAATTGTGAATTCGCTGACCATTGCGGTGTAATTCTCCTTCCCGGGTCTGATCGTGAGATCTTGAGATCGTGAGTCTCGAGTCTCGAGTGTGACTCTCCCATCATCATCTCCATGGATCTGACGGATATATGTACTGTATGTGTATTTCTGAAACGCTCAAGTTTGATTTCTGCTGGTGACCACTTTTGTTTTTATTCGTGTGAGTATTGATTCCAGATTGTATCGCTAGAAGAGACAAGGCCCTGGCAACAAAAGATAATTCAACCGATATCGTTTATCACAGTGTCCCCTCCGCTTCTGTTTTGGAAAGTTCCAAAGGATGAGTTCATTGATTCGGTGGCTATATCAACTCACGCTTTTTGTTCTTTGCTTCAGTGGAATAAAGTCATATCGTTCGCCAACGAAGTCTCTTGAGGGCAGTTCAGATGGATACGGTTACTTTGACCAGCCTTATGCAGTAGAGTCACGCCCACAAAGGAGCGATGGATGGAAAGTAGCGAAGAGTTCTGTGAGGATGCTTGGTTATGGCTCCCTTTTTTATGTTGGGTATTCCTTCGCCCGAAAAGTAATGCAGCAAAGTCCATACGTCCACGAGTTACGACCATCTGTTCAACATAACCATATGAATGAAACTGCCCAAGCTATTGCAGATGTCAAGAATGACGTCGCAGAACTATGGAGCGCCATCTTGAATATTCACAACAAACAAAAAGAGCTTGGCGATAAATTAGAAAAGATTGACTCCACAACTACTAACAAGTTGGATAAGATGCAGAGGGATTTATCATCCATTCAATCTATTGAAGATGCCGTGGAAGAGCTAAGAGACCAATTCGATTCGTGGAAGGAGACAGTATCTGCTTTGCAGTCTGACGTTGCGTCAAGGAGCGAATCCAGTAGTTTCGACGAAGCTGTGAGTAGCTTGACTAATAAGATGGAGCTTCTTTCTCAGCGAATACAGTTTGCAGAGCTCAATGCAAAGAAAATGGAGGAGACTCTTCTTCGCCGTATGAAACAGTTTTTCGTCGCCTGCAAAGACATGATCTTAGGCACCGTCCAAGAGGAGGACCAGGATGAGGAAGCTGACAATCCCTCATCGTAGGCACAGCACTGTTGATGTATCTGTGTGTATTATGTCAGTTTGTATTTATGACTAAGTAGTATTGTCTAAGCCTCGACGAATGAGTCAATTATGTCCGTTACTTCTTTTTTAGTTTGTATTTTAATTCAAGTAAAACAAATGCAGAGGGTGGGGAAATCAATAAAATCGGCGGCATATACAACCAGGCTTTCAACACACCAGCTCAACCAGTGCGTTTAACCTTCAATTTCTTGCTCAGCCATGATGGCGCGGATATGATCCAAAATGATGGCAGCCATGTCGGCAGCTTGAGCAGTGACCAAGACAAACTCGTAGGAGTCATTTGATGCCTCATCTGACATGATCAACGAGAATTGACTGGAACTGCCACCCCATCTGCAGATGTCGGAATATGGGAACGACAGCAACGTGCGACGGTTGAAGTCGAAAATGTGCATGCCTTCGGCGTTGAATGCGAGCATTAAGTCGCGAGGAAGCTGTTGAATACTGCGAGGAATACCCACGACGTTGCTGGAGTCCATCTTGTGAGAATAGAACCAGTGGCTGCCATACATAGGCTTCTCTTGGACGATTTGCAGGAAGAGTTCTTGCAAATCGTCGGGTTCTTGGTAGACAAGAGAGTCTCTGTGTTGTAGGATCATGTCCGCCCATTTCTGTGGCGTTCGAAGACCTCTCCAATCAGGGGGAATGAAGTCAGTCACAGAGGCATCCACCAAGCCATCGATGGAATCGGGCATCTCTTCGCCAAAAGCCACAGCCATCGAAATAGCCGCCAACTTCACAGCCTCCTGCTCGGTAGGGATCTCAATGTTTCCTTGAATGATGGCCTCGTCCTCAGCTTGCAAGTACGTCATACGTTCGAAGAACGGGTCATCACCGCGGTAGTTGTACTTCGGCAAGAAGATCTTGCGCTTCAAGACGAACTTGAACTTGCGTCGTTGACGGGCCTTCTGCACAATCGTGTCACCCATGTAATCTTCATTACGCAGAGGACGAGGAGTGCGCTTCAAGTCCCAGTATGCAGGTCGGCTCGCAGGGTCATCGTTGGCCTTCACATCGTCGTTCTCGCCCAAATCATACACAAACATACCGAGCGTATTCGTTCGGGTATCCTTCAAATCCAACCAACCCGCGCACATCTCAATGACCTTCGCGACGTTCAAGTCAGGAGTGAGAGGGAGATTCTCAGTGATGACGTTGCCATCGACGAGATAGATGGTCGCCAGAATGGGCGGGCGCTCCTTGTACGCGAGGATTTCTTCGACGCTGGGCACAAATCCAGAGCCTTCGCCACTGTTCAGCATCGCCTCCAAGGTACGCAGACAGTATCTGGCGTAGTCGACAACGGCACCACGTCCGCGATCCCGCTTCTCAATGATGTAGTGCAACAAGAAGTTCTCGAAATCCGGCGAAGGCGGGAAGGTGCCAACGCACATGCACATCACTTGCCAGCCCTTCGCCACCGACTCAGGGCGAGGGTTGTTCGACAATTGCTTGACGATCAACAAGTAGATCTCGTCGCGAATAGGCTTGTACTCGTAACCCTTGCGGAGGATATCCTGTGCAAGCATGGCAGGGAAAGGCAGTTGCTTGTCTCCCATGTAACCAAGCAAATCCTTGTGGATTTGGATGGCCAACTTGTTGTTCTCCTTGTTCAAATCGGTCAAAGACTTCGGAATGACGGTGTTTTGGAAGCTCAAGAATTGCTCCTTGATCTTCGACTTGTTCAAAATGGCGCCGCGAGCGTAATCGTCCGCCGTGCGCAGATTGGGGAAGTTCTTGACGTCGAATCTCGCCTGCTTGGCAATCTCCTGGCGAACCTTTCTCGCTTCTTCCGCTTCGTCGTAAGCCTGGGGCTCGGGACGAGCAGCTTGTTGCTGAGCGCCACCGTTGGCCTGGCGATTGACCGTCTCCAATTCCTTCAACAACTCTCGGGCCTTGGCAGTGACGTCGATCTGCATGTCCAAGTCTTCCGCCGCATCGAGAGCCGAACGCAACTTGATGCGATCCTTTGATTCGAGCGCAGCTTCCAAATCACTCTTCGCCTTGGCGTGCTTCTGGTAAATCTCGAACTTCTCCTTCGCGTCAGTGAACTCGAAGAAGTCGCCGTTGAACTTGGCCAGCTACAAGAATAAGCCAATGAGACAACGTCGACAACAGGAAACAACAAAAAATTGTCGGTAAAGCACTTACCGGCTCGGCGTTTTGAATCGCCCGCTGCAAAGGCTGAAGATCAAGGTCGGTGATTCCGGTCTCCAACTTCGTGGCCAGGACTTGGTTCGCATTGGTGAGCTGCTGCTTGATGAGTTGCAGGTTCTTCAAACGTTCGACCAACTCACGAGCATCATCAACCTCCTTGACTTGCACACCGCTTTGGATCGCTTCTTGCAAGGCGCGATTGAGGTTGTCGATGTTCTTGCTGTCGATGGCCTGCTGCAAGGCAGCCTTCGAGGCGGCGATCTGAGCGTTTCTCTTGGCCTCAATTTCGGCGAGAGCCTTTCTTTGACGCTCCTCTTCCTCCTCTCTGCGCTTTCTTTCGGCTTCCTTCGCAATTTCGCGCTCCACCAGAACCGCCTTGACTTGCTTGGCCTTGTCCATCTCGTGAGGGTAGTAGGTCTCCAAACCCTGAGAAATGCACTCGGAGAAGATAAGATTGAGCTCATCAAGGTTCTCGCGGGCCATAGCATCACTGAGCTTGCGAAGAAGCTCCTTCTCTTGGTCGAGGCGCACAATGACGGCTTCGGCCTGAAGAACTTCGTTGCAGTTGAAGTTCATCGCCTTCGCTCTGGCAACGAACTCGCCGAGCTTGACACGATCTCTGGCGGAAATAGCAGCCGTCAAGGCATTCTTGATGACCAGCTCCTCCTCGAGACGTGCCAACAAGGTGGCGGCCTTGCCAGACAATGGGGTAGCGAACGGAGGATTCATTTCCGCGTGCACTTGGAGAGCGTTCTTCAAGGAGTTGATGTCCTCCGTGGCGATGGCATTCTCCAACAGCTTGCTGACACGCTTCTCTTCCTTGATTCTCGCCAACAACACCTTCGCGTCGTGGAGGACCTTCAAATGAGCTCCGTTCCAAGGCAACTCGAAGCTCACTTCAATCACCGACGACAGAACCGACTCCTCACGACCAGCGATGGCGGCATGCAGATCGGTGATGATCTTCTTGTAGTACTTGTACTTGCGAACCGCGACCATCTTTCTTCCGTTCTTTTGGAAAAGAACGGCAATGCCAACAAGCGACGCTTCACGGGCAAGTTCCAACTCGGTAGACTGTGCAGTGCGCATGAAGACTCTGGTGTTACCCTTGGCCCACTCACCTTCCTTCAAGAGACCCTTGACAGACAACGAGCGCAAGAGCGAGTCCAGATCAGGGCAGGTCAAGTCCATGCAGCGGTAGCGCTTGTAGAACTCCATGAAAGGACGGCGCACTGGGTATCCCAACTTACGGATACGGCAGACTTCGACCAAACCAGCGTAACGAAGCTGATCTTGCATACGACCAGAATGGAACACGTTGCCTGCCTTCAAATCATTCGACTTCATGCAGCGAACGAAGTGAGGGAAAGTAGAGTTCAAAGTGGCAATCAACTCATTCAACTGGGTCTTGAACTGGAAGCCCAAAGTCTTCTTGGCAGCCGAAGGGCCGGGCTTGGCCATGCGGCCTCTAGGAGCAGCGGTCTCCTCCGCAACTTCCACCGGGAAAAACTTGTGGATAAGAGAACTCGAAGATGCTTGCAAAACACCAATGATATCGGCGTGCAACTGATCCTTATTCTTTTCCAAGAAGCTGGTGACGTTGTAGAAGACAGGGCCAGCATAGTGCAACACACCGAAGTTCTTCAAGAAATCCTTCACATCCTTAGCCTTGGGGCGGATGCAGTTAGGGTGCTTGTTGTCACCGTACTTCGTCAGAATCTTCTGCAACAATCCTTCATCGCTACCCTTGGGAACGTTGATTTCTTCGTCGATCATGCTGAAGATACCGACTGCCTTGGCTTCCAACAAGTCAAGAGTGGGCTGGTTGTCGACGAAGGCAGTTCCAGGGATATGAATGCCTTCCGATGAGTAAAGCGCTTGCTCCATCTTGAAAATGTGTTCGTTGAAGTGGAACTGGAGCTTCTCGTTACAGAAGTTGATGCAAAGCTGCTCGAACGAGTTGACCAGGAAAGACTCGAAACCGAAGATATCGAGGACGCCGATGAACTTGTGACGAGGGAGGCCGGAGTGAGACAATTCGATGTTGATCTTGTCGACCAAATACTGGAAAAGCTCTGCGTACACTCTCTTGACCATCGCATCACGAGCATCTTGTGCTTGGTTGACGTTGTAGGCGACCAAAATAACGGAACGAGTACCGATGTGACGATTCGTCAAGAACTTCGCCATCATTTCAGAGTCGCAGCCCCACAAGGAAGAAGCATATCCAAGAACTTCAGGGTTAACGACAGAGCTGCCGTCTTCCTCATTATTGCGCTTCTCAACCTTGAACTTGACGTTTCCGAAATGCAAAACACCCGCAACGATCTTGAAAACCTCCAACTGCACATCTGGAGGGAACTTCAAGATCGTCATCGAGTTTTTCATGTCCTCGAAGTCCTTGTCGTCCGAGATACCATCGACATGAGACACACCACTTTGACTAGTGTACAAGAACAACTCAGGAGCCTGCAGTCTCAAGTCATTCGTCAACGTTTGATCAGTCTCGGACGCACTCAGCAACTGATAGAAAATGTGGTAGTTTCTCTCACCAGCCGTTTGGAAAACTACACGAGACTTTTCCAACAGATAGTTAATGATACCACCTCCCACAATTGATCCCTTCTGATCGAAATTGACGGTGATGAGTTTACCGAAACGCGAAGAGTTGTTATTTCTCAACGTTTTGGCGTTACCGAAAGCTTCCAAGATAGGGTTTGCTGCAAGAATTTGGGCTTCCAACGTACTAGTTCCGCCAACTTGAGTAGATCCAGTAGCCTTGTGACTAACGTCAGTAAGGAACTGCAAAATCAACTTCGTTGCTTCGGACTTTCCAGCACCCGACTCTCCAGAGATAACCACGGACTGATCGGTCGATTCGTTCAACATATTGGTGTAGGCGTTATTGGCAGCAGCGAAAACGTGCGGTGGCTTTCCTCTTGAGCCAGAGCGATAAAGCTCAAGCATAGCTGGGGTATACAGAGGAAGCAACTTGAAAGGGTTGACTGAGATGAGAATGCTGGAAATGTAGGTGTAGATACGGTCTTCCTTGAAGCGAATTCTCAAGTTGTGCAAAATTGACATCTCGTTCAAATCGGAGATATTAACAAGATCCTGAATGCTGGAGTCCATTGCCTCAGGATTACATTCCTCACACACGGCACTCTGTTGAGCAGTGAGAGCTCGGTTCTCACCATCTTCAGTCATGACTGTGGCGGGTTCTCCTTTCGCGAAAGCCTTCAGCACTTTCGCGGGCAGAAATCTCTCCTCCTACAACAAACAAGCCAATGAGATGAATTGAGACAGACCTCCGCATGAAAAGCATTACCTCATCTTGAATCCAAACCCAAGATCCTGGCTCAAACTTTGACATATTCGAAATACGCTCACAGCAAGAGACACAGTTCAAATGTTGTTGGAAAGTTGATCAATGAGGTTTTGATTGGATATGAAGAGCGAGATAACGGCAACCTTCCTTGCTGATGCTATCAAGCAAACGAAGAACTTCCAAAATCGTGTGCGAAAAAATCTTTCGCACACAAACAACGCTCACACGCTCTGGCAAACCAACGCACGCACACAAATCTCGAAACATTTTTGGCCCGCCCACCGGAGGAAATCCACCAAAGTCGGTTTGAAGGAATTCCAACCGAATCGTCCCAGACACCCAACCAGTTTAGAAACTGGGTGCGGTTTGGAGAACGGCGACGAAACGGTAAAACGGCGAAACGGGCCAAGTCAAAACGACAACAAGAAGAAGGACTTGGACTTCGTATTGCCTTCACCATTTGCAATTCGATTGTAACCATAAAATCTTTGGCAAAAGGATAGGTTACCCAAGTAACTGTCCCTCATTTCGATTGCATTCCAAGTTGTACAAAGACATATCGAGGCATCTGGCCCACGTTGCTCACTTTACGTTCTGAAGTGTGGCCGTCACGGCAATCTGAGATTTCCCAAAGTTACACATTGGAGATATCGAAAAGATGAAGAAAACTACTAAGCGAGCACAAAATAAGCAGAAGCTTCAGACTTTTGAGTGGACAGATGAAGCCATCGAAAAGTGCAATGCTGTTGGTCCCGATTTTTATGCAAAGCAAGCAATTAGTGAAAGCAAAGATTTGGAAGTCATCAACACCATGGAAGCAAAAATTGACAGAGTTCAGAAGAGAAAGAAGGAAACAGAGGACCGACTAGAAAGAAAGAAGAAGATGGAGACATTGACCGCCCCGAAACGGGACTATCTCAAAGAAGTCTTCCCCGTTCGCACTGGAAATTACGACAGTCGTGACTACTCCATGAAATTGGCCGACAATCTGAACTCATACTTCTACGACTTCTTCTCACGATTAACGAGTCTCCCTCATGAGCTTGACATCTATTTTCCTCTGCACTTGTTCTCGTCGAGCGAGTATCACGAGCGCCTGCATTTCTTGTTCAAAAACATTCAGTACGGTGCATGTTTGCTCTATCAACCCTCCCGCGGAGATGAGTCTTACTCTACACCTCTGGGCAAATGGTACAACTGTCGCATTTTATCTGTCGAGGAGTCGAGCGTTATCGTGGAAATCGATGGACTGATTTTGCAAGAAACGTATGCAGTTGACCGCACACAAGTCTGTCTTGCCAACCATGACGTACACATGTATGTCCGGCAAATTCTGGATTGCCTTCAACGACGAGCGAACTGCGTGGGATTGATGCGCTACTTTTCTTTCGTCAGAAGCATCCCAATCAATTCGCGCATCACGTCGACGCTGACGGAAGATCTGGCCCACAGGATCCATATGAAGGCTGGAAACACCCCGCGTTTGTTGGAAATTGATCCCGCCATTGCATCAAATGAGCTTCAGGATGCCAAAGAAGAGTACGAATTTGTGATGAACAAGCTTTTGTTGGATACCTCTGTGTTGGCTGTCAAAAACAGATCCTTGCTCCGCAGTCTCCAGCTCCAAATGCCATCCGTTGCTCCGCGTGAGAAGAAAGACGGTTATCGCAAGACGACTGATGGTGCAAACTACAACATGAAGAAATTCGTATCGACTCATCGAACTGGTTCGTATCTGTGCTCTTTGGCAGCGATCAAGTCGCTTCACAGCGTTCTTCGAGAGAACAAAAATGTGGAAGCCTACACAATCGTGAAGATCAACTATTCGAAGCCATTCTCGTTGGAGAAGTTTGATCGTTTTATCGTGGAGCAGTTGGTTACTGCTGGTAGAATCATCAAGCAAGAGTGGCCTGTGAAGACTGGAGCGGCAGTTATTGCTTCCATCATCAAAGGTCAAGAGAACAGCATCTACCCGGACTGTATCCAGTACGATATCGGGTTGCGCAACGTCTTTGAACTGGAGAATTCGAACAATCCCATCAAGAATTTCCTGGAAAGAATGAATTTCATGATGAGCGACGTGCTGTATGCGATTGTTGATCGCAGTGTCAACGACTACGTGGCCACGGTGGAAGACTTGTGCAGTTGTGAGATCGACGTGCGGGATATCCGAGATATTCGCGTCGTTGTTCCGGAGAATTCATTGTACAAGCGCAAATGTCTCCCGCCGCTGTACACAGTGGCTTTCCGAGTGGCCGCAGAAGACAAATGTTTGAATTTGGAGGAACTGGAGCAGAACAAGAAAGACATCGCCGCGTGGATGAAGACGAAAGAAGCCGAAGCTGGCGAGAAATGCCCCATTAAAATGCTTGCGCCCGTGATGGGAAAATCCTTTGAATACAGCACTAGTCCTGCTGATTTCAAGGAATCCATCGTGAGAGCCTTCCGTCATATTGTGTCGGATTTTCTTGACGTGCCTCACGTGCAAAAGTTTGTGATGGAGAAGATCTACTTCCCTGCGCCGCGGTATGTGTCGTCGGTTTCATTGGAATCTGAAATGGTCAAAGAGTCGCAAGTTCGAGTAGAGAAAGCCGTCGAGAAGGCGGTGGCTCCTCTGAGCAAGTACTTGATGTTCTTCAAGAAGTACGAAAACTTCGTCAACATCGACAACGCCGCGTACATTGCGTCACGCATCCATGTGAATCGTCGTGACCCGGACAGTACCGAAATGGAACTACCCGTCACGGTGAACCTCAATCAAGTGGAGGCCTTGTTGGAAGAACACTTCGCTGCGATGCGTGAAATCGAAGACAGTTTGCCGATTACACCCATTGAGTGTGGTCTCTTCTTGGTGGAGGTAGTGAGCATCCGCAACTTGTTGTTGGACAAGCACCGGGCGATTATCGGAGCGATTTTGTCGGATCATTGCGAACGCTGCCGTACCATCACCGACTATTTGGACGATGAATTCAAGAAAATCAACAAGAATTTGTCGAAACGACCAGAGAACATCGAGCAACTGACGGAGCTGGAGGAGTACATCAACAGTTTGGGCAATATCCTCGGTGCCCTGCAGAACTTCATCGCCGAAATGATGAGCTATCAAAACGTGTTGGAGAAGTACAAGTACAAAACTGATTTGGACAGCGGCACCCAACGGTGGTCTGTGTTTGGCTTCCCGAAGAAGATTGCCTCGAAGTGTGCAGAAGTGCAAGAAAGCAACGTGGCCGTCAAACGTCGATTCAAAGACGAAATGATGGGCGAACAAGCGAATTTCTTGAAGACGGTACACGAGTTGGAGCAACAAGTGGTCGGGTTGGAGAATTTGGTCGATCTGTCGGACGTCGCCAACATTGCCTCGGTGGTGAAAGAAGTTGAAACGCGTTTGAATGCGGCGCAAGCGAAGGTGAAGCTGTTCAATTCTCGTGAAATGTTGTTTGAGGTCGACATCACGGACTACGAGGAGTTGAATCGCATCCAACGCAACTTCGAACCGTACTCCAACTTGTGGCAAACCGCCAAAGAATGGTTGGAGTTGTCGATGCAGTGGAAGAAAGGACGTTTCGTCGACTTGAATGCCGATGACATCGAGAAGAATGTCGATCGATTCAACGTGGCGATCAACAAGGCCGCCAAGTACTTCACGAAGGCTGACATGAAGCATCAAAGCACCATTGCCAACAAGATCAAGGCCCAAGTTGCTGAATTCGTACCAGAGGTACCGATGATCGTCACCTTGCGCAATCCGGGTATGCGCGATCGCCATTGGCAGAAAATCGCCGAGCAATTGCAGGTCGACATTTTGCCGATTGAGAACTTTACGACGGAGCAGATCATCTCGATGAATCTGAAGGATTCGTTGGATTTGATTCAGAAGATCGGAGAGAGTGCCGCCAAGGAGTATCAGATCGAACAGGCGCTCGACAAGATGGAACGCGAATGGGAGAACATGAATTTGAACATTCACAACTACCGTGAAACGGGTACCGGTGTGCTCCGCGGTATTGACGACATCAACGTCGTGCTGGATGAGCAAATCACCATGACACAGGTATGGATAGATGCCTTGACAGCGATGTGGTGTGTATGTGTTCGTGTGGTAACATTGTTCGCTGTGTGTTTGTGTTGATAGACGATCATGTTCTCGGCGTTCAAAGGCCCCTTCGAAGCGCGTATCGAAGACTGGAATCGTAAATTATGCTGCGTTTCCGATCTGTTGGAAGTGTGGGTGACAGTGCAACGCAACTGGTTGTATTTGCAGCCGATTTTCGAGTCTGCAGATATCAACCGTCAGTTGCCTACCGAAGGCAAGAAATTCTCCACCGTCGACAAGGGCTGGCGTCAAACCATCTCTGCGGCAAAGCTGAAACCGAAAGTGCTCGAGTTCTGTGACAATGCGAAGCTGTTGGAACGATTCAAAGAAAGCGAAATTCTCTTGGATCAAGTGCAAAAGGGTCTTTCCGATTATTTGGAGACGAAACGTTCCGTGTTTGCTCGTTTCTATTTCTTGTCGAACGACGAACTGTTGTCGATTTTGTCCGAGAGCAAAGACGTCAAGTTGGTACAGCCGCATTTGAAGAAGTGTTTCGAAGGCATCGACAAGGTCAAGTTCCTGGGCGACCTCACGATCGATCGTATCATCTCCCCCGAAGGTGAAGAGATTATGTTGAGTACGAAGATCAACCCGGTCGAGAAGAACGTCGAACACTGGATGTTGGAATTGGAAGCGATGATGCGCGTTTCTATTCGCGATGTCATGGGCAGAGCCATCGAAGATTACACGAATACGCCTCGTCCGAAGTGGATGCAGAAGTGGGCGGGTATGTGTGTGTTGAACGGCTCGCAGATGCATTGGACCCGCGAAATGGAGGAGTTGTTCTTGTCCCAAGGCAACAAGGGCCCCGCGTTGATGTTCCAGCGGCAAGTGAGTCAGCTCGCCGACATGACGATTTTGGTGCGAGGCAAGTTGAGTTCCGCCGCGAGAGTCACCGTGGGTGCGTTGACTGTGATCGATGTGCACGCGAGAGATGTCATCAAGAAACTGGTCGACGAAGAAGTCGACACGAAGGACAACTTCAGTTGGACGTCGCAGCTGCGTTACTATTGGGAAGGTGGCGAATTGACCGCACAGATGGTCGCCGCGAAGCGCCCCTACGGCTATGAATACTTGGGCAACACGTTCCGCTTGGTGATCACCCCGCTGACGGACAAATGTTATTTGACGCTGATGGGCGCGTTGCAAATGATTTTCGGTGGTGCACCTGCGGGCCCCGCTGGAACCGGAAAAACCGAAACCACCAAAGGTACGTTGCTCATCGGTGGTGCTGTCGCCTGGATGTCTCTTGCTAACGATCTACTTCTTCTCCTTCTCCTTCTCCTTCTCCTTCACATGGCGAAATAGATTTGGCAAAGGCGTTGGCCATGCAGTGTGTGGTGTTCAACTGCTCTGACGGTTTGGACTACATCGCGATGGGCAAGTTCTTCAAAGGTTTAGCCGCCTGCGGTGCGTGGGCTTGTTTCGACGAGTTCAACCGCATCAACATCGAAGTGTTGTCGGTGATTGGTCAGCAGATCATGTCCATTCAGATGGCCATTCGCGCGAAAGAGCCGCGTATGAACTTCGAAGGCAGCGACATCTTCGTGTCGGATCGCTTCGCCGTCTTCATCACGATGAATCCCGGTTACGCGGGTCGATCAGCCTTGCCCGACTCTCTCCAAGCCTTGTTCCGCCCCGTCGCAATGATGGTTCCCGACTACGCCCTCATCGGCGAGATCATGTTCTTTGCGTACGGTTTCGAGTTGGCGAAGGAATGCGGTGCGAAGATGGTCACCACGTTCAAACTGTGCTCCGAGCAACTGTCGGCACAGCCGCACTATGACTACGGCATGCGTGCCGTCAAGACGACCATTACTGCGGCGGGTAACTTGAAGCGTCAAGAACCGGAAGCGGATGAAATGGTGCTGCTGTTGCGCGCGTTGCAGGACGTGAACATCCCCAAGTTCTTGGAGATGGATCTGCCGCTCTTCGAAGGTATCATCGCCGATTTGTTCCCCGGCAAGAAGCGTCCGGATTTGGACTACGGCGCATTGATGCGCACGATGAAAGAGCAAATCCGTGAATTCGGCCTGCAGCCGGTGAAGTTCTTCATCACGAAGGTCATTCAGTTGTACGAGATGATCGTGGTGCGTCACGGTTTGATGTTGGTGGGTCCTACGGGCGGCGGAAAGTCGAGTAACTTGCACGTCTTGGAAGAGACATTGGGCTCCTTGAAGGAACAAGGCGTTGCCGGCTTCGCGTACGAGAAGGTGAAGATTTTCCAGTTGAATCCCAAGTCGATTACGATGGGTCAAATGTACGGAGAAGTCGACCCGAACACGATGGAGTGGAAGGACGGCATCATGTCGACGATGTATCGCTCGGCCACCGTGGATACCCCCGATCGTAAATGGATCATGTTTGATGGTCCCGTCGATGCCATTTGGATTGAGAACATGAATACGGTGCTGGACGACAACAAGAAGCTGTGTTTGAACTCGGGCGAGATCATCAAGATGTCCAACGAGATGACCATGATGTTCGAAGTCGAAGATTTGGTCGTCGCTTCGCCCGCCACCGTCTCTCGCGTCGGTATCATTTACATGGAACCGAAGAGTTTGGGTATCGATGTGCTGTTGCAAAGTTGGTTGGAGGCCTTGCCCGCCTGTGTGCCGCAGCTGGTCAAGAGCAAGATCACGTACTATTTCGACCTGTACGTGCAGCCCTGCATCTACTTCCTGCGCACGTATCTGAAAGAATTGGCGCCCACCGTCGACAACAACTTGGCGCAGTCGTTGATGCGCATCTTGGACTGCTACTTCGAACCCTTCCATGCGGTCGAAGGTCGTCCTCCGGCGACCGATTTGATGATCGCCGACTTGGTCACCTGCATCGATCCGTTGTTCATCTTCGCCTTGGTGTGGAGCGTGGGTGCCACCACCAATGAAGACGGTCGTCGTATGTTTGATGCGTTCTTGAAGCAAGAATTGACGGCGAACAAGTTCCCCTGGCCGTTCCCCAAGAGCGGCATGATCTACGACTTCATCTTCCTCGTCGAGACGAAGAAATGGACGCGCTGGATGGACATCATCGAGAAATTCGACGTCGATTCGAAGTTGTCGTTCTCCGAAATCGTCGTGCCCACCACCGACTCGGTGCGTAACACGTATTTGTTGGATTTGCTGTTGCCGAACGACAAGCACGTGCTCATGGTGGGTGCGACGGGTACGGGAAAGACCATCAACATCAACCAGTACCTCATGGGTGCCGCCAAGGTGCAGGGCCGCACCATTCGACAGAACGTCATCCCGTTGGCATTGACCTTCTCGGCGAACACGAGTGCGAACATGACGCAGGATCTGTTGGATTCGAAGATGGACAAGCGTCGCAAGGGTGTCTACGGCCCGGCGGCGGGTAAGAAGTTCTACGTCTACGTCGACGACTTGAACATGCCCAAGCGCGAAGAGTACGGTGCTCAGCCTCCGATCGAGTTGTTGCGTCAATGGTTCGACCAGGCGGGTTGGTACGACCGCAAGGACTTGACCTTCCGCAAGCTCATCGACTTGACCTTCGTCGCGAGTATGGGTCCTCCCGGCGGTGGACGACAGGACATAACGCCGCGTTTCCTACGCCATTTCAACGTCATCGGCTACGTGGAGATGTCGGATGCATCCAAATCGGTCATTTTCGGGTCGATTTTACGTAGTTTCTTGGCGCCGTTTGATGGTGGCCTGGTGAACATGACGGACGACATCGTCATGTCGTCGATCGAGGTCTTCACGACCATCGTACGCGATCTGTTGCCGACACCCAGCAAGTCGCATTACACGTTCAACTTGCGTGACTTGGCGAAGGTCTTCCAGGGCATGCTCATGGTCGATTCGAAGCGATTGAACACGAAAGATCAGTTGGCTCGTCTGTGGGTCCACGAGAACTTGCGTGTCTTCGGCGATCGTTTGACGAACGAAGACGATCACAAATGGCTGCGTGAGCAGCTGCGTTCGAAAGTGGAGAATCGCTTTGGTATGAACTGGGAGACCGTTGTGCCTCGTGAGCGTTTGATCTTCGGCGATTTCATGTCCGGCGGCGACGTTCGCGTCTACGACGAGATCGACAGCATCGAGAACTTGAAACACGTCGTCGAGGAGTATCTGTCCAACCACAACGCGGAATCGAAGCAGCCGATGCCACTCGTGATGTTCTCGGACGCGTTGGAGCACGTCGCACGCATTGCTCGTGTCCTGCGTCAGCCGCAGGGCAACGCGTTGCTGCTGGGTGTCGGTGGTAGTGGTCGTCAGTCGATGACGAAGCTCGCGACGTACATCATGGGCTACCAGCTCTCGAACGTCGAGATCGTCAAGGGCTACTCGATGAACGATTGGCGCGAAGATCTGAAGCGCATTCTCATGTTGGCGGGTGTGAAGGACCGTCAAACGACGTTCCTCTTCTCCGACGTGCAGATCATCAACGAGCGCATGGTCGAAGACATCAACAACATTCTCAACTCCGGTGACGTGCCCAATTTGTACGCGCCCGAAGATTTGGAATCGATTGCGTCGGTCTGCCGCGTCGAGTGCCAAAAGAAGAAAATCCCGCCGACGAAATTGAACATTTTCGCGCAATATTTGATCCGCGTCCGACGGAACATTCACTTGTGCGTGTGCATGTCGCCTCTCGGCGAAGCCTTCCGCAATCGATTGCGTAACTTCCCGTCGTTGGTGAACTGTTGTACGATCGATTGGTTCACGAATTGGCCCGCCGAGGCGTTGCAATCCGTCGGTTTGTCGATTTTGCGTACGAGCGATCTGGGTCTGGGTATCTACGAGCAGCACGCTGTGACGATGTTCAAGCAGGTGCATCTGTCGGTCGAGAAGGCCTCGGTCTCGTACTACGACGTCTTGCGTCGTCGCAACTACGTGACGCCGACGTCGTATTTGGAGTTGTTGGGCAGCTTTGGCAAGCTCATCGGCATCAAACGCAGCGAGATTTCGACGAAGAAAGATCGTCTGCAGATCGGTCTCGACAAGTTGTCGGAGACGAAGAAGCTGGTGGGCGTCATGCAAGAAGAGCTGGTGGTGCTGCAGCCGCAGCTGGTGAAGACGCAAGCCGAAGTCTCCGCGATGATGGTGGAAATCACCAAGGACAAGGCGTCGGCGGCGGAGACGAAGGCGAAAGTTGAAGTCGAGGAAGCGAACGCCAATGCGAAGGCGGCCGATGCGAAGGCCATCGCGGACGATGCGCAACGTGATCTCGCGGAAGCGTTGCCTGCGTTGGAAGAAGCCGTCGCGTGTTTGAAAGAGCTGAAGAAAGAGCACATCGACGAGGTCAAGTCGCTGCGCACACCCCCGTCGGGTGTCGTGTTGACGATGCGCGTCTGTTGTCTGTACTTCGAGGTGAAGCCCATCAAGAAGAACGACCCCAACAAACCCGGTGCGAAGATCGACGACTATTGGGAGGCGGCGCTGAAGAATCTGCTGACCGACGCGAAGGTCTTCATCAACACGCTGATGACCTTCGACAAGGACAACATCCCCGACCGCGTCATCAAGGGCGTCACACCTTTCATGGACGACCCTGCCTTCACACCGGCAGCCATTGAGAAGGCGTCGGTGGCGTGCAAAGCCATTTGTATGTGGGCGCGTGCGATGTTCAAGTATCATTTCGTCGCGATGGGCGTCGCGCCGAAACGTGCGCGTCTCAAGCAGGCTGAAGACGAGTTGGCCGTGGTGATGGAGAAGCTTGCGCAGGCCAAGGCCATCTTGAAGGACGTCAACGATCGCTTGGACGCGTTGGAGAAGGCGTACAACGAGGCCGTCGAGAAGAAAGACATGTTGGAGAAGAAAGAGGCGAGCTGCAAGGTGCAGCTGAGCAATGCCGACAAGCTGATTGGTGGCTTGGGCGGCGAAGAAAAGCGCTGGAAAGAGACCGTCGAGACGCTGACCGAGTCGTACAACAACGTCCTCGGCGACGTCATCATCTCCGCCGCGACCATCTCGTATCTTGGCCCGTTCACCGCCGAATTCCGCAATTCGCTCGTCGCCTCGTGGCAGGAGGACCTCGTCAACTACGGGATCCCGCATACGAAGGGCTGCAACTTGGAAATGACCCTGGCGAACCCCGTCAAGGTGCGTTCTTGGCAGCTGTGCGCGTTGCCGAGCGATTCGTTGTCGACGCAGAACGCCATCATCATGGACAACGGTCGTCGCTGGCCGCTGCTCATCGACCCGCAGGGCCAAGCGAATATGTACATCCGCAGCATGGCCAAGGACCCCAGCTTCGCGACGAACGGCATGGACATCGTCAAGCTCAGCGACAAGAACTTCTTGCGCACCTTGGAGAACGGCGTCCAGTTTGGCCGCTGGGTGTTGCTCGAGAACATTCAAGAGACGCTCGACGCGGCCTTGGAGCCGATTCTGTTGCAACAGAAGTTCAAACAGGGCGGCCAGGAGATGATGAAGCTCGGCGACAACGTCATTCCTTACAACGACTCGTTCCGCTTCTTTCTGACGACGAAACTCGCGAATCCGCATTATGCCCCCGAGGTGCAAGTGAAAGTGTCGCTGCTGAACTTCACGATCACGTTGTCGGGCCTCGAGGAACAACTGCTGGGCGTCGTCGTCGCGGAGGAACTGCCCGAGTTGTCGCAACAGAAGGCGAATTTGGTGGTGCAGAACGCGGCGATGAACAAGCAGCTGTACGACATCGAATCGGAGATTTTGTTTTTGCTGTCGAACTCGAAGGGCAACATCCTCGACGACACCGTCCTCATCGAGACCCTCGCGCAGTCGAAGAAAACCTCCGAAGAAATCAAAGAGAAGATGCGCGAGTCGTCCAACATCGAACAGGAGACGCTCGTGCAGAGCGAATTGTACCGCCCCGTCGCGAAGCGCGCGTCGCTGTTGTATTTCGTCGTCGCCGACCTCGGCGAAGTCGATCCGATGTACCAATACTCGCTGCAATGGTTCACGAAGCTGTTCGTACGTAGCGTGGGCTTCGCGAAGCCGGCGAACAACATCGACGACCGCATCGTCAACCTCAACGACTTCTTCACGTTGGCCATCTACAACAACGTCTGTCGCTCGCTCTTCGAGCGCCACAAGTTGCTCTTCTCGTTCATTTTGTGCGTCAAGATCCTGCAGGGCGACAACCTCATCGACGGTGTCCAGTATCGCTTCTTGTTGTCGGGTATCTCCCCCTCCGCAGCGCAGGTGAAGATGCCGAACAGCACGTGGTTAGAGGCCAATGTGTGGTCCGATTTGATGGCGTTGGCGGGCATCTACGAGTTCAAGGCCCTGCCAGACTCGTTCCAAAAGCATCTGGGCGGCTGGCAGGCCATTTTCGACTCGACCGAGCCGCATCGTATGGCGTTCCCTGCGCCATTCGAGAACGTGCAGCCGCTCGAACGTCTGTGTCTGTTGCGCTGCCTGCGCCGTGACAAAATGGAGCTCGCGATGCAGGACTTCATCACGAAGTTCCTCGGCGACCAGTTCATTCAACCGCCGCCGTTCGATCTGCGCTCCTGCTACAACGACTCGCTACCGACGATGCCACTGATCTTCGTGTTGTCGTCGGGCTCGGACCCCAACAAGGAACTCGACATCCTCGCGAACGACATGAACATGAGCGACCGGCTACGGCGCATTGCCCTCGGCCAGGGCCAGGGAAAGAAAGCCGCCGCGATGATCGAACGTGGTATGACCGCGGGCGAATGGGTCATGCTGCAGAACTGTCACTTGTCCATCTCGTGGATGCCCACGCTCGAACAAATCTGTGAAAGCATGGAACCCGAGAAAATCCACTCGGATTTCCGGTTGTGGTTGACGTCGATGCCCTCGGAACATTTCCCGACGTCGGTGTTGCAAAACGGTGTCAAAATCACCAAAGAACCACCGAAGGGTCTACGGGCGAACCTCAAATCGACGTATTTGAAGTTGGACAACGACAAGTTGAAGCGGACGAACAAACCGGCGGAATACCAAAAACTGCTCTTTGGGTTGTCGTTTTATCACGCGCTGGTGATCGAACGGAAGAAGTTCGGTCCGTTGGGGTGGAACATTCCCTACGAGTTCAACGACACCGACATGGACATCACGGCGGCGCAGCTGGAGTTGTACGTCAATTCGTATGCGGATATCCCATTCAAGGTCTTGCAGCAACTGGCGTCGGTGGTGAACTACGGTGGCCGTATCACCGACGACAAGGACATGCGCACGAGCGACATTCTCATCGCCGATTTCTTCACGCCGAAGGTGCTGCAGGCCGAGTACAAGTTCTCCGAATCCGGCTTGTACTTCTCGTTTTCCCCCGATCGCGACGCGCCGCATCAATCGTATCTCGACTACATCGACGGGCTGCCGCTCAACGCGGAGCCAGAAGTCTTCGGGATGCACGACAACGCCAGCATCACCTGTGCAATCACCGAGGCCGACGCGACCTTTGGCATCATCCTCACGCTGCAGCCGCGTGTCACCGGTGGCGGGGGCATCTCGCGGGAGGATCAAATCGTGGATATGGCGCGCATGATGGCCGCGCAGCTGCCCGCGCTGTACGACATCGATGCGATCGGTCTGCTCTACCCGACGGACTACCTCGAGTCGATGAACACGGTGTTGGTGCAAGAGGCGCAGCGCTACAATCGCCTGTTGCATACGATGCACGTGTCGTTGGTCGCGTTGCAACGCGCGTTGAAAGGTCTCGTGGTCTTGTCGGCGGAATTGGAGGCGATGGGCAACGCTGTCTTCGATCAGCGTGTGCCAGCGTCGTGGACGGCGTCGGCGTATCCCTCGCTGAAGCCGTTGACGCCCTGGTTCAACGATTTGCTGTTGCGCTTGAACTTCTTGACGAACTGGGTCGAGTTGGGCATTCCCGCGGTCTTCTGGATCTCGGGTTTCTTCTTCCCGCAGGGTTTCCTCACGGCCATTCTGCAGAACTACGCACGCAAATACCGCTACCCGATCGATACGGTGTCGTTCTCGTTTGTGATGCGTGACGAGCCGTACGAAGATTTGAAGAAGAAAGCGGACGACGGCTGCTACATCTACGGTCTCTTCTTGGAAGGGGCCCGGTGGGACAAGAAGGGCAAGACGCTGATCGACCCGAAGCCGAAGGAGCTCTTCTCCCCGATGCCCACGATGCACATGTTGCCCCAGCAGTACCGTGCCACGCCGCAGTCCGGCATCTACCGCTGCCCCGTGTACAAGATCCTCACCCGTACGGGCACGTTGTCGACGACGGGTCACTCGACCAACTTCGTCACGTGGATCGAGATCCCCAGCAACAAACCCACCGTCTTCCGCTCGTCGCTCGTGTCCGAGACCAACGCGCAGGTGCGTTTCTGCGACCAAGACTACTGGATCAAGGCTGGTGTCGCATGCTTCTGCGCTCTCCGGTACTAGATTACACCGTTGGTGGTTGCTTCCTCGCTGTTCCTCGCTCCGCTCTCGACGAGAGAGACAGACAAAGAGACGCGACAGCAAAAGAAAAAACAAGAAAAAATCGAAAGAAAAATGCAGAAAACCCTCCAAAAACCCACAAGAAAAAAACGATATCACATGTTTTGTTTGAGCCCAAACGCTCGGTTAGGTTCCATTTGTGCAAAGAAAGACTTCCGCTATTAAGTAATGGACACACATCTACCCCACACTATTGCACGTCGTCACACACGTCGTCACACACACGTACACAGGAGGAGGCCACCGCCGCGAATCGCATCGCTCCGTATGCAGCTGGTACCCTGTGTTCAAACAAGAAGAAGAAGATGCTCGTGTGAACCGGGCCGGAACGTAGTACATAGTTAAGTTTGTGCACACAGCGAGGCCCGCTATACTCAGTGGAGATGGACCCAGTGGAGGGGGGGGGGGCTCTTAGCCGAAGAGAGCGAGTAGCCACCGTTTGTACAGCGCCATGAACTTGGCCACGAAGGCTTCCAGATGGAAGATCTCTTTCGAGCCTTGGACAATGCGGTGTTCGTAGTAGGCGGCCCAGTAGGTCACTTCGTGTTTCAACGTGTCGTCGAGGGATTTCATCAGTTCGCGTAGCAGCGTCGTGAGGATCAAATCGGCGGGGATGCAGTTCGTGAGCAACTCGTAGAACATGTCGCGTGCTTGTAGGAGTTTGGATGGCGATTGTTCTTGCAAAATCTCTTTGGCTAACCGACCGATGTAGATCTCCCAGTCGGGCAGCGCGGTTTGGACGTTGTGGTCGGGCAGCACCTGCCGCGACGGGGCGATTTGCATGGACATAGACTCCAGCATCAACAGCGCGCGGCGAAGATTGCGATCGCTTTGTTGTGCTACTCGAAGGGCGATTTCCGGAGGCAAAATGAGACTTTCCTTGCGGGCGACGTTGGTCAACAGACTCGCGATGTCTTCGACGGAGGGGGCGGCGATGCGGATGCCAAGACAACGCGATCGCAAGGGCTCGATGAGTTTCGACGCGGAATTGCACAGTAGAATGATTCTGCACTGCGAAGAGTATCTGTCAGAGAGAAACAGGTGACGTTGTAAGCGAAGCGGTCGAGAGGCCGGAGGGAAACGGGGGGGGGCGTACTTTTCCATCGTGCGACGCAGCGCGGCCTGCGCTTGCTTCGACAAGCGATCGGCCTCTGTGATGAGCACTGTATGAGGCAAAGAACATCAGGTCAGAGTGTGGCACTGAGCACAGAGGACGGTCACGTACAAACTTTGAAAGAGCGAGAGCCCGGCGCTCCGAGCGACGACTGCAAGTTGCCGTGCGAAGCGATCTCCTTGATCACCTCTTGGATCACGAAGCGATCGTTGCCCCCAACGTCGGAAGGATTGCATTCAACGTGATAGTTGGACCCCACCGTGGAGATTTCGAGCAGCTTTCCAGTCGGCGTCTTGAAGCTTCGGTGCTCCAATTTGACTTTCTCGACACCAGAGCCATAGAGTTCTCGCAGCAGTGCCATAACACGTGTTTTCTTTCCTGCACCATTTGGTCCGTAAATCGACAAGTGGGGGAAATCCTCCGATTTCGCCAAAGCTTCCAATTTCAGCGACAGCGGATGATGCAAAGTCAATTTGGCCAGCGTGTTGGGCCGATATTTGTCGATCCACAGCGATGTCATTTTCTCTTCCGGAAACAAAATAGAACTTCTTACTGCTCACAACTGTGACTGTTCAGCCAGTTCCGCAATCGCTACGAATCTGCGGCAGAAGTCGGCGATAGATAGCGAGGACGATGGACCAAGCGGCGATTGAATTCAAACGTCTCTCAAAGACACAGAAATGGCTGTGTACACCTGGGAGAAGCACTTCTTGACCCAGATCTTTGTGCGACTCTGGATTTGGGTTCTGAGTTGGAAGGAAGCTGCAGCTGGGAGCTGGGAGAGGTCACATGTGACCGCCGCAATCGATGAATGCTCATTTCCAGATATCAATCAAGCAGTGGTATGTATGTATCTGAGCTGGTATCTGGAAATGTTATAGATCTGTCCAAGCGAATCACAATAAATACTCGTGCTCGATGAGCTGATCTCTCTCTCCCATCTCTCTTCCGAGACCTACTACCTGTTGAACATCTGAAGTTGTGCGAGAGGTAGCAGAGATGTCGAGAAAAGGAAAGACCACAAGGGAAAGAGAGAAACACGAAGTCATCGAGAAGCTCATCTTGTATATGCTGAAGAATCCTTCATTGGAAATTTTGACCGAAGACCTGAATAAATTCCACCGCCAATTCAGTTTAGCAAAGGGGGAATTGAAGATGAAGTATGTGGAGGAGTCAGCTGCACTCGGGTTCAATGTCGAGCGGCGGAGAAAACAGCCGTTCAAGATTCTCTTCAACCCTCCAGCAACCCAAGCCCTCATTGGCGTCCCCGCGATCCATTCCGCAACCGTTGCCATGGCAATGGCAGCCTCGGTCGCCCCTGC